>JAOQMP010000002.1:29449920-29476251 GCA_027563575.1 Erythroxylum pedicellare
TCCCAAATTCACTTCCTTTAATGCAACATCATTTCATAACCATTCAACTACCAATATTATTTCATCATACTCTCTAATATCTACTCATTTAATTCATTACTTACAACTAATTCTCATTCTTCACAATATCCTATCTTTCCCTTTTTTTTCTAATATCACATCTCACTTATATGTTACAGCAATTTGAAATCAAAATGATCAATCTCAAAGCAATAACTTCCTTAAGTATACCTAATTTCAGCTCAACCTCATCCATACACAAACTCATATTTCATTAACCCCAAAAGTAAAGAGTTTTTACAAAACTTTAATCACATATCAACATTACATCATTCGCTTAACACAAAGTACAAAGGATGCTCAATGTGGGTATGCCTATCGACTGTCCAAAATGGTCACTATCTTAGTACAAAAGCTAACTATCATGGAGTTGCCAAATGCCTTTATGCTCTTGATCACTCGATCTCCTGCTCATCACCTGAGGATGGGGAGGAACGACGGTGAGCTTGAAAGCTTATGGGTAACAGGTTTATAATTGAGAAACAAACAAAAACCATTTTCAAAACTCATTGCTATTGCACATTTTCGTAACCATAGAAATTTTGCCGTAAAAATCATCAAACACTTATTTCTCAAAATTCTCAATTTATCAAACAATTCATGAGCAATTAGATCATGTATGCATCAAACTTATTAACATATCATAAGCACATAACCACATCAGAATGGTTTAGGTAGATCCATGAACATGACGAACTACATATTTCTACATAATGATCCTGTGTAGCCGTAAACTTGACGTACTATCACAATCTCACATAGTGATGTTACATAGATGTAAACATGAGAGAGTTGATGAAGGAGTTCCGTGCCACTAGCGGGTAGGCAGGAGAAGCCTTTACTTGGTCAACGTGCACGTGACATTCTTGAATGGACTAAACCAAACCCACATAACATGTAATTCATGAATCGAAAATAGTTTGCCCAAATGGCATTTTTTTTCTTCCAAAACTTGTTTTTCATATACATGAGATATTTCGAAAACCACTTTTGAAAACCTGATTTCATAAACTTGCATCTTTTCAAAAAGAATCATTTCCAAAATCTTTTCAAAAATCATCAACACAATTCATGTAGCAAACACATAACAATTTCTCAATTCATTCAAGAAGTGATAGATGCAACACTTATGATGCAATCGAAATCATTAAACTTTCTTGATTCAAAGAAAACATTAGTGGCTTATTTACTCTATTATAAACATGTACCCACCTTGGTTTCCTGGCTTGAGAATTTGCTCAAGAATGTCTCTTCTCTTTGCAAACAACTCGAGGTGTCAAAGGTTCTTTTACTGTTGTATCTTTAATGTGTACTTCGTGAGATGATCTAACTGAAATAAGCCTCTTTGATCCCCTTGGTTCTTCACCAAATGAAGAGATCTTTGGCTCAAATTGATACTTTGCTCTTCCTCTACCTTTTTCTCTTTTTGAACAACCTTGAACTCTCTCTTGAAAGCTAAGAAAATTAAAACCTTAGCTTGTTTTATTTTCTTTTTCTCTCTTCTCTTTTTTGTGCTTCTCTCTCTTCTCTCTTTTCTCATCCACACATCTAGCTCCATCTCGAATCCAAGACAACAAATCTTCTGCCCTTTTATACACCTAACGATTGAACAATGTCCATTTTACCCTTCCTTATATGCTTATGTTCTTTTATGCTTATGTGATCTCCCAAAAATGCCCTTAAACATCCTTATTACATTAACACTTTAATTCAATCAACCTATATCATATAATCTTTCTATCATCAACATAATAATTAACTCCAAAAGCTTTCATAAAGACCTCATAATCGATGTAAATCATACTTATTCATCAAGAAAAAAAATTGGGGGCCAACAATTCAGGTGTTGAATTTAAATTAGGTTGTGTTGTTATATTATGAATAATATCTCTTTTTTCACTACAATAAAGTTGGCCTTTGGATACAAAAAAAATCATAGTTAAAGGTATAAAAAAAATGTCGCTTATAATTTTTAAGTACGATTTTGCTTTGTCACCCAAAAGGTTCCCAAATTCTCCTAGCTGAAAATCATAGGCAACATTTTTGGTAATCATCACTAATAGTTTTTTGCTAAACTTTATTTTCGTAGTTAAAAATTGATGACAATGTTTTGAGGAATTGTCGCCAATAAGTTTGACTATGCTTTTTTTTCGTAGCTACGCTTCAAAAAATGTAACTAAATAATTTAAGCTACATTTGTAAAAATGTAGACAAATATTTTTTGCTATATTTTATAAAGTTTAGTCAATTTGTTTAACTACTTTTTAACCAAATGTTATACAATTTTGTAATAAATTATTTGTTACATTTTTAATCCATATTATTATACATAATATCTCAATAGATTTTTTATTGTTAATTTATTATACAAAAAATTGTATAAAAATAATTGATAATTTGAAACATTGCATAATAAAAGTATAATATCATTAAATTATACTATCAAAACAAAATTCTTTCTATACAAGATTTTAATTACAACTTTAACAATTTTTATAGATAAAATAATAAATACAAAAACCAGTTTATAAATTATAAATGTTGAGGTTATAAAAAAATTATAACATAACTGCAACAATAAGCTAGGTTTGTCTATGTCGATGAACCTATAATAATCCAAAAAGCTTAGTTAAAATAGACTAAAAATAATGTGATTATTGAAACAATATTTTTTAGTTAAAGCAAAGATCACATTACCATTCACGACATAATCACTCAGCAGTTACATCTTCATCAATTCTATAATCCGAGAAAAAAGAAATAAATTTGAATTATAACACAAACAAAAATTACAAGAAAAAAGTATAAGAGATGTAATTAATAACATTCACTTTCATCTTCATTGTTATCGTAATTTGAGCCAAGTGTTTTCTGAATAACTTATCATGTTTGACCAATTTTGCTCGAGTATGTTGTAATTCAACCTTAATTGTCTTGTTTTCCTCTTGAAGTTATTAAATGATTGTTTTTTGTAAAGAAGTTGAAACATTTAACTTAGGGCCAAAGCTAAGCTTTTTCTATAACCAGAACGTGTACCAAGCACGGTACTGCAAATGTTTTGTACATTGACCTCATTTCCCTCATACATTCATTTTTGTAACAACTCTTGCATCTTATTCTAAATTTTAAAAAAAAGCAAAACCAATATTCAATCCAAATATTAGTACTTGCTATTACATTAGTAAATAATCTTAAATATTAAACAAAATTTTATACTTACATAGTTATTTTCTGCTTCTTCTAACATCAACCCTTTACCTTCCTTAGTTTAAGTGACTTTGTATAGTGCGATTCTATCTCATTATTATCCATGTAGTTCCTTCTCACTATGTTTTATGAAAGAAAAATACAAGGAACAATAAATAATATAGTGTTTATTGATATAATTATAAGTTTTAAACAAAGATATTAAATGTTCATTTCAGATGACTACAAATGATTTGCCTTCTCACAATTTTCCTAAATAAAAAAAAGATTAGGTAGTCATTAAATCATCTAACAAGATTAATGAAAGCAATTGTGAAGGGAAAGAAAACAAACCTAAACTTTGGGGTCAACACAATAGTCACAGAAATTATTCCAATTTTTTGGAGACATTCATTTGGGAACATATCTTCGTCTCTTCGCATTAAAAGGAAAATATTTATAATACTAATGCAACTTATAATGATGATCCCTAGTCCTTTTTTTAAAATAATACAGTCACGAAATTTGAAACATCAGGGTTTGCTTAGGTATATAACTATATTATGTCCTATTTACTATATTAAATTATGGATGGTTACTCATCCATGTTCAATCATATACCCTGAAGAAGCCTCTAACCAACCATGTCTTATCTCTAAAAGAAAGAGAGGTAAAATAAGATCAACAAGTATATGGGGTTCCAAAACTCCCGATGGTTTTCATTAATCTCCAGGTAGTGATGACAATGTTCGTTACAATATAAAAGTCGATTGAACTGGAGTCAAAATGACATCGTTTTTGTTAATTAATTTTTTAAGTCATTTAATAAAAAGATATCATCTTAGCAATCTTATAAGGAATTCAATTAACTGCTAAGAAGTTACATGCATTCAACATAATAAAAACTTTGACATACGTTAGTTAGATGCTATCATTATCCATAAATGTATGCCATATAATTCATCTATAAAAGCAACCAAGTTAAATCGAGCATACTAAGACATATCGTTCATTTTATATCACATTAGCTTGTTAAATAAGAATTGATAAAGCATCGGCACTATAAATTGCAATTCGAAACAAGACAATACAAAAATTAAGACAAAGTGTGTTAAACAGCCACATTAACAGTCTGAAGCCTAATGCTAAATTCACGTTTTGAGTTTATTATATCAAGGTTTTGGAGAAATAACTCCATTTAAGGTCAAAAAGGACTTAGAATTGAGAATTTACACAAATGCTTGTTATTTGAATATACCATTTAAATAAACATGTAACTGCCCATAAATGAAAAAATAATTTAAGTATAGAATTAGGGTAGAATTTTTACAACTAACGGTTATGAAGTTTGTAGATAAAAGAAGAACATTTTCTAGAATATGTCAACTTATATTATTAGAAGCTTAATTGCTTCTATTTATACGATACACTCCATCCTCTGTTTTACAAGTGATTATAAGTCTTCTGACTAATTCTACAGTTAATAAACAAAATGCTAATTATAATTTACAAGTCTTCCTATTACTATTAGTCCCTCTGTAGCTACTGCTACTCCTTTTACACTCCCCCTTAAGATGAACATGAAAATTAGTCAAATTCATCTTGCTAAGTAGTAGATTAAATTGTGTGGGATACAAGGCCTTTGTAAAAAAATATGCCAATTGTTCATTCATCCTTATGAATTCTGGTTTAATTAGGCCAACCGTTATCTTTTCCCTTATGAAATGACAATCCATTTCTATGTGCTTATCCTTTCATAAAGCACTAGATTTTTGGAAATGTGTATAGCAGACATATTGTCATAATAGAGGATAGTGGGATGTTTAGGTTGAATGCAAAAATCTCTTAAAAGATGAGTTATCCATACGATTTCACAAGCTGTGGAAGCCATCTCTCTATACTCTACTTCAGTAGAACTCCTGGAAATCATGTTTTGCCTTTTGGATTTTCAACTAACATGAGAATCTCTAACGAATATACAATAATAGTAAGTGATTTCCTTGTTTCAATGCATCCTCCCCAATCACTGTCACAATAACCTGTCAATCCAAACTAAGATCATGCTGACATAAAAAATCCTTGCTTAGGTCTACCTTTTAAATATTTCAAAACTTTAAATGATGCGCTGAGATGAACATCTATGGGTTTATCTATGGACTGAGTTAAGACATGCACAATATAGCTAATATCAGGCCTCGTTAATTTTAGATGCATAAGCTTTTCAACCAACTGGCTATACACAGTCGCATCTTTCAATACACTTTCTTCCTCACGCCTAAATTTTTGATTCACTATTACTATAATAGAACTAGGCTTTGTTGTAAGCTGTCCAAATTCTTTTAGCAGTTCCGGGGTATACTTTGTTTGGCAAAGTGAAATTCTTTCTTCATTTCTATTAACCTCTATGCTTAGAAAATACCTCAAGTCGTAAGATCCTTCAACTTGAAATGCTTCTTCAACATTAACTTGAGTGAATTTATTTGCTCTAGATTTGAGCTCCCTATCACAATATCATCAACATAGACTATGAGAGCTATTAAACCGTCTTCGGCCTACTTAGTAAACAACAAATAATCTGACCTTGATTGCTGGAGATTATTATCTAACAAGCATTTGTAAGTCTCTCATTCCACTGTAATGATGCTTGTTTAAGTCCATAGAAGGGCTTGTGGAGATTGTAAACAAGATTCGAGTTCTGCTATTGTGAGCTGTCAAAGATACAAGAAGATAAGGTACTAGATTACATGCCTAGAATCTCCCCCTGAATTTGGTACCCTAGAGGTAGTTGTATGTAAACATCTTCATGGAGCTCACCATTTAGAAAAGCATTATTCACACCCAATTGAGCTAAATGCCAACCAAAGAGAGCATTAAGAGTCAAGAAGATTTGAACGGTTGTAGGCTTCACCACAGGACTAAAAGTCTCTTAATAATCGAAACCTTCGTATTGAGTGTACCCTTTGTGACAACACAAGCCTTGTATCTCTCAATCAAACCACCATATCGGAGGTTAACTTTATACACCCATTTACACCCAACTTCGTGTTTATTAGGGGGAAGAGAGACAACAGACCATATTTTGTTTTCATATAAAGCAACCAACTCATCCCCTATAGCTTGTACCTAATGATCATATTGTATTGCATCTTGATATGTGGTAGGTTCATTGGTACGTAATGAAGGAATGGAAAAATTTTATAGGTAGAAGAAAGATGAGAATTAGATAAATAAGATTCTATAGGAAAACAAGGAACAAGATGAGTATTATGGATTGTATTTTGGTTCTGGAGAGTATAACGATAATTGTCCAAGTGAGAAGGTAATTTCTTGGGTTTGGAGCTCATCCTAAGAGTAGTATTATGAGGTGAATGATGATGAACTAGTGTAGTAGGTGGATATAGATCAAAAGTAGAAGTGTTGGTAGGTAATTGTAAGTCTATAAATGAACAGGGGTCATCAGAAGTGGAAGGCAGAATAGGAGCCATAACAGGAAGAGTGGTTGGAAGGTCTAAGGGAACTGAATGTAATGCATTTGGTAAAACAAAATCATTGAGAAATTCTGTAATATGAGATAGAGGTATATTAGATTGATAAGGACATAAATGTTTAAAAAATATGACATCTCGAGGCAAGAAAATAGATTTGGAAGTGAGATTATAAACTTTATAACCTTTGATAATATCCAAGGAAAAGACATTTTTGAGACCTTGAATCAAATTTCTTTTTGGTAGGAACAAGATTAGAGGCAAAACATAAACAACCGAAAATTTTAAGGTGAGTATAAGATGGTGTTTTCTGGAAAAGAATTTCTTAAGGACTATGATTTTTCAGTATGGAAATTGGGAGTCAATTGATGATGTGAGTGGTAGTAAGAACAACATTTTCCCATAATTGAAGACGAAGATTGGCTTAAAAAAGCAATGATTTAGCCACACTTATATAATGCTGATGTTTTCTCTCAGCTACCCTATTCTGTTGGGGGTATAAGTACATGTGGTCTAATTATGATCCCATTAGCTGAATAGAAATATGGGAGTTGAAATTCAAGGCTATTATCGAATCTAATAACCTTGATAGATTTCTAAAATTGAGTATGTATAAGAGAGTGAAACTGATGAAGCAAATGTGTTGTCTCATTTCTGTGTTTCATAAGATATACCCAAGTGACCTTGGTAAAATCATCAACAAGAGTTAGAAAGTAATGATTACCATATAAATCTTGTTAAGAATAAGGGCCCCAGATATTAGTGTGTATTACTTCAAAAGGAAATTAAGTACAAGGAACACGTGTAGGAAATGCAATTCTCTTTTATTTTGCTCTAAGACAAACTAATCATGGTTTACAATATGTGAACTTTATTATAGGAATGAATGAAAATAAAGAAAGCATTCTATTAATAGAGGGATGTCCTAATCTATAATGCCATATATCATAGGATTCTGCAGAGCTTGATGTAGAGAAGGCTATAGGAATGGGTGACTTTGGAACTGGAACATGAGTAGAAGAATTCAAAGCATCAAGATGAGTGCCTTACTGTAAGAAATATAGTCCTTGCTCTTGCCTAACAAATCTGATGGTCATCCATGAGGACAGGACCTGGATGTAGCAGAAATCAGAGAGAAAAATTAAAGCAAGAAGCTAATGTTTAGTAATTCCACTGATAGAGAGAAGATTAAAAGTAAAACTGGGAACATACAACACATTATGGACAATTAAAGTGGGAAGAACTTGTACTGTGCCAATATGTGTAACTTGAAGTTGAGACTCATTAGGAAGTTGAACAAAGTGATTGTTAACGGATTTGAAAGTTTGAAATAAGTGTATAGAACATATGATGTGATCTGTGGCTCCTGTATCCACAATCCAAGGGGAATTGATGAACTTGGTGGCTAACAATGTGGTGAATTTGTGTGAATTTGCAGAATTTAATAAAGAAGAAATGTTACCTACGAGATTACCATCAGTGATGGTAGGATTGGATTGAGGTACAACAATAACAGAATGATCACTAAGCAAAGTTATGAGCTTCTGAACTTGGTCACTGAGTTGAGATAAACCAACATTTTGAGTGCCTACGTTGATACCTGGAGAAGCATCACTAACCTGAACATAAGTTATACTAGTCATATTTCCATCAACATTTTTAACTGTAAAAACTGAATTGGATGAGGAAGTGGAATTTCACAATAAGAGCAAATATCCTTGCCTCTTTTGACTGCCATTGCTGATACATTTCCAAAATTCTGCACCATATGATTCCTTTGATTTTCTTCAGTAATCAACATATTATACACATCATCAAGACTTGGAAAAGCCTTCATAGTGATAATCTGCGATCTTAGACTTTAGTAAGTTTCATTCAATCCATTTAGAAATCGAAACTCATAATGCTTTTGTTAATGATCAACATACTTTTGAAAGCAATTTTAATTGCAGAGAACACATTCACAATGAGGTAGAGGTCTAAAATTTCTCAATTCTTCCCAAATCACATTAAGTTTAGTGAAATAATGATAAATCGTATTGATGCCTTCAGTGATACTCTATAATTGCTGATGGAGATGATAAATCTTACTATCATCAAATTAAGAAAAATGCTTCTTTAGCCTCTTCTAGATCTAACTTGTGATCTAAATGTAAGAAAAAGTAGAAGCTATCAAAGGTGAAATTGATCTGAGCAACCAAGCCACCAACAAATTGTTGCAACGACACTAAGCATGATACAAAGGAATATTCTAAGTTAGCTTTGTTATATATCCATCCAAGAATCATTGTTTGCTTCTAATAGATACAATTAACAAAAATGACTGATGTCATGTGACGTAGTTTGTGGTGGTTAGCTCTAGAGATACAAGACCTGAGCTATGATTCTTCGAATGGTGCAGAAAATAAGGTGAAGCTGGATCCCTCTTTGAAGTAATTGCCAAATATTGTATTTGATGAGCTTCTTTGTGAACCATGGAATTATGAAAGAGAAATCACAAAATGATGATGCAAAATGATACAAATGAATTGAATCAATGAACAAGAAATATATTCAACCAAGAGTAAGAATCTTCAAGATATTCTTGAAGTTCAATGTCGCTGGCAGAAGCTGAAGATGCATTCAAATCTTAGATCTAGCTCTGATACCATATTAGAATTTTTAATATAGGTAGAGTGTAGAGCCCATTAATACAAATTGGGCTTGGGTCAACCATTGTCAAAATGACTAGAACTAGTCATTTGGATAGTTAGCCCTTACCACTTGTAAATCCTTTAACATTTTCATGTTTAGTCAATTTAAGATACTCTAACACTCCCCCTCAAGTGCAACTAAGACTGGACGTCCAGTTAACATTTGAAATAAATGCAGCAGTAACCAGGCTAGGCTGCTGGAACTAGACATCCAGACAGACAATTGAGAAATTAATAATCCGGACCAAACTTGCTCTGATACCATTTTGCAATTGACGATTATGAAATTTGTAGAGAGAAGAAGAAAGTTTTTTAGAATATGTCAACTTATATTATTAGAATACTGTTGTGTACTCTATTTTACACTCCAGACTCTGTTTTACAAGTGATTACAAGCCTTTTGACTAATTCCACAACTAACAAACAAAAATGCTAATTATAATTTACAAGTCTTACTATTACTACTAGTCTCTCTGCAGCTACTGCTACTCCTTTTACAAGAATGAGATATAAAGCATATCAGAAGTACAAGTCTAAGTTTCTGTCAACAAGCATTTGGATGATATAAATCAATATGTGAATCTGGTGGATGTATTCATTTGTCCTTTTTAACATGAATAGTAACTGGGACATTCATTGTTATAAAACTAGTTCAAAAGAAACATTGGCCAGGCAATCAATGGGTCATGGACTTTTTGGAGCAACATTCACAAGCATTCTAAAACTTGTTAATACCAAAACCCATTCTAGAATCCCAATTTTGCTCACAATGAACAAAGACATGAGTGAAAAAGCAACAAATAGACTGTAACTATTCCTTACTCCAAAACGAAGTCAGAGAAAAATGTAAAACAAAGAAAACAGTAGATAAGCTAGACGAATTACCTGGACGGATGGACAACCAGAGACAAAGTCGATTGCAAAGGAAGAAGAAAATTTGCAAAGCTTCTCAAATGCGATTGGCAGAGGAAGAAGATGATTTTCTTGCCCAAAATGTTAGGAAGACAAAGACAACTTCATCATTAGTTTTTAAATAAAAAAACGATGTTATTTCTAAAAAAATAAACGACACTATTTTTGTTAAATGCTGTAGAACTTTGGGCAAAATTTGGTGACGATTCTAGGAAAATATCGCCAAAGGGTGGATCATTAGCGACGATTTTTGAAAACCATCGCCAAAGAAATGTATATGTGGCCAACAATTTAGAACAACCTTTGGTGATGATTATCTAATTCTTTGCCAATAGTTTCCCGATTACAACAATTTCAAAAAGCGTTGCAAATGGCTAACTCTTTTGCCACGATTTTGGATCCTTTGGCGACTTTTCTCTGAAATCATCATAAAAGGCTAATGCTTTAGAATTGATAGAGAATACATTTGAATATAACGAGAATTACAAAATTCATGTTAAAACTATTTGAAAATTTTGTAACACTGTGTAAAATTGTTAAATCATATATTTTCAAAGAGAAGAATAAAAAGTATAAATCTATGTAATATTAATTAATTTTAAGTTTATAGTTTTATAAATTTTTAAAATGAGATTGTTATTGGTTAAATTTATTTTTAGACTTACAATCATTGTCACTAATATTAAATTTAATTTTTATGAATATGATGTTCAGTCATAAAATAATCAACTAAAAGTTAATGAATTCATTATTATAGATAAGAGAGTTACTTTATTTTGAAGAATAATTTAAGCATTTGGCAATGATTTTGAAAAGTCTCGCCAAAGGCTTACTCTTTGGCGACGATTTTACAAAACCCTTTAATGATGCTTTTCATAATCATTGCCAAAGGCTTACTTTTATCTATAATTGTGCGGAAAAAAAAAAACATAGCTAAATGGCTTCCTTATTGTAGTATGTCCTATATGTTTTACCAGTAATCCATTTGCTATTGGATATGATTCTTAATTTAGGACATTTGTGGATAATTAAATTGTTAATTTTTGACAAAATCACATTAGTGGGAGACTGATATTTTGCCTATTTGTTGAGTTCCCACCACAGACGGGAACTGTGTTGTTTATTATGAATTACTACTATGGGATGCTTTACAACAAATGTGAACCCACATAAGAACAAATACCGTGGAGATTGATATCCATATCCATTGGGATTACATAAATAAACAATCCTCTTAGCATCTCACAAGACAAAACAATGGCAATACAAAAACAAGAGATACTGTAGAGCAGGACAAAAGAAAATCAAAAGCATGGTTAAAACTTCATATTTTGTTTCTCAATAAAATACAAAATACATAGTAGATACCCATTAAGGTGAAACAAAAGAAACATGACCACAAAAAAGTTAATTAAACACCCAGCATCCGAGAGAGGTTCCCAAAATAGATATAAAAATTACAATGGTGATCAACATCAAGCTGCAATCAACCATAGAAGAGCACTGTAGTCATCTTCTCTGGTGATGTTCTGGTGAGGAATGACATCCCAGGTAACGTTGGAATCATTCCTTCCACTATCATTGCTGCCTTTGCCTGGAAAGGAAGCTTCACCGATGTTGCCGCTGCTGCTGCCACCATTGCTTCCTCCGGTAGCTACCATCATTGCTTTATGATGCTGACGGTAGTCTTCTATATCACCACTGTAATTTGTTGTCGTCGGATGGAGAAAATGTAGGAAATTTTCATCTTAATTTATAAGGTTTCATAAATTTATAATTATTGGGCTTGAATTCTGGATTAGGATTTATAGGTTAGATATAAACCATTTAAAAGGATCAACTAGATTTGTGAGCTATTTATATTACATATTGTATAACATGCTTAATTAAATTTATAAACAAGTTTCTAAATTCTTATATATTATGCCTATGAATTTAATAATACTTATAAACAAGTTTCTAATTCATAATTTAATTTGACTAATTTCATAATAATTAGAAAGTGGTTTTTAATTAAAAAAATAAAACAATTATAGTTTGATAATCATATCAAGTCTAGTATTATTCAATTTATCAGAACGTATGAATGTTTACTTAACAATGACATGATAATTGACATTCATTTTCATATAAATGATGATTGAGAACATGTGCTTTTTCAATTTTATAGATAATTGAAAACCAATTATTTGCAAAATATAAATGTGTATGACTTGACATTGGCATGTATGTGTATCACTTCTTTTTGTAGAAAATTTTTGTTTAAATTATAACAACTCTATTAAAGAATATTATTATTGAACTCAATAATAGTGAGAAATTAAATGGTAATAGTTATGAGAATTAGAACATGAAAAGCCAATATGTACTAGAAGAACAAGAGACTTTCAAATCATCATAAGGAAGGCAATACATCATAACATAAAAGGGACTGTGATATTTATGAACTATAGAGGAAAACGAATTCATTGGCTTATATTAAATTGTTGAGCAATATGGATAGTGATATCATGCATGAGTTTCACAAGTATAAAATTGCTAAGTATATGTGGTTGACTTTTAGCTGTATGTTTTGGAAGCATCTTATTAACCAAAGTGAGATCACTCACTATCAAGTTTGACACATATAAGGAATGACTAGATCACACAATATAGAAGCATTTGAGGTATACGTCAAACATGATAAGTGAGTTACATGATGTTGGAACAAATTATTAGATGAGCAATGAGTACAAGTCGTGATCCATTCATTACCTTAAAGTTATGATCAAATGAAAATACATCTAACTAACAATAAGGGCATCAAGATGATGGAAGATTCTATATGTCATCTTTTATTAGAAGAAGAACAATTTGAATCCTTAAAATGCATTTTGAGGTATATACAATTCGTTCTATCTCACATAGAGCTATAAATTGGAAGTGTAAGCATCATGGTGGGACCTAATAGAAAAAGGGTAAGAGAAATACCCATTATACTTAAGATTCAAAAAACAAAAAGTGGAACTAGTATGGAAAAGGAAAATGTCCTTTTAAAAAGCAGAACATTAATAAAGTCAAGTGCTTTAACTATGACAATAACGATCACTTCGCTCACTATTATGGGGAGCCTAAAAAGGTACAATCTGATTGTATAGACATTTATTATGTGAATATCTTTGTCCTATTTTTCTAAATGAATCACACCTTTTTGTGGATTGCAAATTCGAGAGCAACCAAACATGTAGTGAAGGATAGAGATGCCTTCATGGAATTTCGAAAAATTTTGTATGGAACACGGTGGATTTATATAGGAGATAACTCAAGGGTTGCTATATAAGAGATTGAAACTCGTAAATTATACATGCATAGTAGCCAATCTCTTATTTTACATGATGTATATTTAACGAAAACTTAACTCTGTATTAGTTTTAATCATTTTTAGTTTTGAAGTAAATTTTCACAGTGGTGGTATGGATTTATATTTTGGATATTTTTGTTATGGTCATGAATTTATATTAAATGGTTTTATTGTTTTGGATGTTTATTCAAATAGCAATATAAGTTATTCTTTGTTTACATCATCTAGTAATTCCAATAATAATGCAATTTTGTGGCACATTAAACTATGTCATCTTAGTCAAAATTGAATAAGTTGATAAGCCAAAAGAAAGCCTTTTAATGATTTACATTCAGTATATTTGCATATTTGTGAACACTGACTAGTTAAAAAATTGTGAGAAAGTCTTTGGAAAGGGAACACAAGCTTCCATTATAATTAACTTATTTAGACATTTATGGTCTAACAAATGTTAGAGCAAGATGTTGGGCAACTATTTACTTCATCACTTTTATAGATAACTATGATTAGTGTGGTTATGTCTATTTGTTTCTCACAAATCGAAAGCATTAAATAGTTTCATAAAGTATATGAGTTTAGTAAAGAATCAATTAGATAAGAAAATAAAAGTATTAAGATGTTGTGTTATGAAAAAAGAATAGGAAGACAGTTTACAAATCGCATAACAAAATGGCTTATAGAAAGATGTAATAAAACACTAATAGAGATGGTTAGGTTTATAATGGCATAAGAAAATATAGTAATCACCTATTATAGTGATTCTTTGCTTACAACCACTAGTATACTTAATCAAGTTCCCACAAAATCAATTACGAACACTCTATATAAGTTATGGATAGGAAGAAAACCCAACATGGAATATCTAAGGACTATAGGGGTGTGCAACATACGTTCATGATCTATCTCATAATATAGAAAACTAGACATAAAGGAAATATAAATATCTTTAATAGATAATCTTGTCTAATTTTTAAGGATTAAATTTAAGATAGACTACTTTAAAATGTACCAGAAGATTATGTTTGATATAATCTTAAGGGACAATTATAAGAAATCAAATTAAATCCAATTCAAAAGAACTAAGAATAGAGGAAGGTTATTTTTTGATTGTTAACTCTCATAAGAATATTCTATATTAAAGGTGGCTACCAACTCTTAGTAAGAGAATTGAATACATTTGTGACATAGTGAAATAAATGAGATAAAACAATATTGAAATGTGAGATATGAGGATATAACATATAAACTCTACTCATTGATTGATTAATTAATTGAGATGTCATACTTGTAAGGTTCGAATCATGCATCTCATGCATAATATATATCAAATATATGTAGTAAAAAATAAAAGGGAACCTCAAAAACTAGATCTACTCATGCATATAGATATAGAAAACAAAAACGTGAAATGTAAGATGTTTATCTACCTTTCTGACGATCTCCTTCGTTCTTTAATCTTTTCCGCATTGGATTGTCGTAAATCATAATGATCAACATAGATCATCTCTAATGAAAGTCTATACCAAGATAGATGGATGAAACCTTAGTAGGAGATGGCTAGAGTTCTTTCTTTGTGTTAGCAAAGATAAGAACTCTTATGAGAGTGAGAAAGAAAAAGAGTGTGTGTATAAGAAAAGAACCTTTCTTTTACTTGTGTCTTACACAAGATGCACGAATATTATGATTATTTTATACTCTTTTTGGCCTCCCATAACCCCCATCATTAATGGAGAGTTATAGGAAGTTAATGGTCATGAATAACATGCACTAATGGAAGTTATGAGAAGTTAATGATCATGAATAGTGTGCATTAATGGAAATTTGGGAAGTTAATAACCATGAATAACATGCATTAATGGAAGTTTGGGAAGTTAATGGCCAAATTAGCAGCCAACAATACTTGTTTCTAATCCATTCCATGCAACATTTTCTACCGTAATCACATTGCGATGCAATCTTGAAACACTCTCATATCTTGAATTACCATTCAAGACCATTTTACTTATCCTTCAGATCTCCTATGTGTGTGATCCATTAGATTCTCGGTTATGTTGGTCACTTGAATTAATACTTAATTTAAGTAAGTCAAGAGCGGTATCTAGCAACACGTTATAACTCTTAATTGCCTGGAAAGTTAGTAGTTTGACTATGAACCCTTCCATACGTAAAGTTACCATGCAATTCGTCCCTTCACCATCAATACCCTACTTAGTTTAGAGTATGGTCAAAGTGCCAACTCCCATTAGACTGATTACGTCACATCTAGTCCAAGTGATATTAGATCTTGTCATAAGGATCTCATTACTCTTTGTATCATTGAAGACTCTGTTCATGACACATATCTGCTTTGGCGAGAGACTCTCGAGTAATGACCTCGACAAGAGGCCATGGGTATTATCTCCTTCTATCAGGAGTGGTGAATCCTTTATTAGCTACTCAATTACCTCCGAATACCTCAACCTGTACGCAATCCCCACCCTATAAGTAACCCTTAAAAGGCATCGATGAATGGAGTCAAAGCATAGGATCAATATCCGAGATATCCTTGAGCACCTTAAGTCAAACCATACTTGCACCATTGCTATGATGAGACTATCATTAAAACTGGAATAGAATATCCATATAATTGTCTCTTAGTAGATAAAATCCAATGTACTTACTATCCTCATTAAATATTCACATGTTAACTCTAAACAACTCATGTTTAAAAATTATGAGATCTAATGCTTGATCCAATCAAGGAGTATAATATGTAGGATTAATGATATCCCATCTTATTAATCATATGACTAGGAAAAATTTAGATACTAACATAATTACACAGGATAGGAATCTCAATATTATGATCTTATTATGTAGCACCCTACTCCAATAAGACCTGAACCTGACATCAATGGGTGATATCCGAGTCCGTGCCCCGCGAGGGTGGTGTACTAGAACACTCAATCAGTCAAATTTCATTATAAAGTCTTCTTTTTTTTCTTTTCTTTTTAAAACAATGCACACTTTTGCGGAAAATTAATAATCAATTCAGGCCCGTTTCAACCATAAACCTTTTCAATCACATATATATATGATAATTGCACTTGAAAGTCAGTTTCATTTACAACCCTTTTTCCATTTTGGAAAATATTTTACAAAATAAGTTTAATTAATAAACACAATACAGAAATCTCAGAATACATCCTTTCATGCAAAAATTAACGAAAATAATGATGTAGACGCGAACTGATCTTGTCCTCTACCTCATACATGAATACAGTAGGTAAACTCCCGTTTATCTAACGGGGTACTCTTCTGAGCCTGAAAAGTATTTGCAAATTTTGGTTGAGTTTTTTGAACTCAGTGAGTGACTATCATCGATGGCTCACCCAATCACGTAAGACATAATTCACATCATTACACATTTCATACTTCACATTCAATGCAATTTAATCACTCAATTATGCATATGCAGTGCACATGAGACCCACTTTTCATTTGTTAATTTGTTGTGATCAAGTACCTAAACTGTCACTTAAAGGGCTCATTGATAATTGTCCCATATAAGGCTCATTAATCGTTGAGCCTAAGGCTCTGAATCACTTTTGAGCTCGAGGCTCATTTTCACTCGTTGAGCTTTAAGCTCTGCTCGGTGGCTACTCTAGTCATAACATCCATTATATTTCATGCATTCATGACATGGAATGCATCAATTAAATTTGCATATTCGCATTCACTCCCATTCACATATCATCGAACCTTATTCTGGCATTCAACATTAAAGTTGAGAATCACACTTTCATTCATAAGTAAATGCACATTCAAAAACACACTTGTCATTGGACCGTGGTCAGGTATTTAGAAATCATATTATGCACACTTATTTCATCTCATTCACATACAATGAGCACTTCAATATTCTTTCATACAACACATTCATCAGACCTCCTGTCCGAAAACCAACATAGTCAAACACTTTCACATAATCATTCAAAAATCAATCAATATCAAAAGTCAAACAAAGCAAACAGTGGAATGAGACCATCTAGGTCTACTCACAGTAGGCTCCAGATTAGCATTAGCTTCAATGATCCAGAAACATTTGAATGCAGACGTTTATCCTGCACATCAATATGCCAAACTGACGATGCACACACATTAATAATTGTACAATTATAAGTATGCATTTATGCACAAGTGTGTATACGGAATATATACAATGCATGTTCATGACAATCCTGGATATCTTCTCAATTTTCACACTATATCCATATTTGCACTTTATCACTCAATTACTCGTTATTTCAATTGTAGCATTATTTGCTCTCACAATTAATAATTTCTCATTCACTTTAACTTACCCATTACTCCAATCCTTTGAATCACAAATTTAACCATATGAATGCCTTTATTCCTAAACAAACTCATACCCTTGGTACATTGATATCCAAAATTCATTCACTAATGTTATTCCAACGTTACAAGATGACACATTATCCAAACTTTCCTTTCTTCTTATAAATTTCACTAAATTTCTAAACCTTTGGGTCTATTTTCCATGATCAATTCTACAATTCAAATGAAGTAATCTGGAAAAACTTTATTCTATAAAAAATTTCCACATTGTCTTAAGTTTCTAATGACAGCAAAATCACTCAATTTGGTTTAGAAATGTGAAAGTTATACTCAAAATATTTTCTGACTACTTTTATTCAGAGACAGCACCATAAACTCGAATTTCAACCAATAACTGAAACTCTTAGAGTCCGTTTCAGAATTTGATTTCTTCATATTATTTACAGCTATATGTCTCTAGTTTACACCAAATCAAAAAACAGTTCATTTGGACAACTACAAAAGAAGATATGCAAAAACTATTTCGCCGCGACGAACTCCTCCAGAGAGGAATTCTCACTACCAATTCACAAGTTCTCCGCGGTGAATTTTGAAAAGTTTGCTACGGCGAACTCCTCCAGAGAGGAGTCCTCACTAAAATCTTTCAAGTTCGCCGCGGCGTGATCCAGAGTTTGCCGTGGCAAACTTTTACAAAAACATACTCAATCGAGCACTCTCTTCCTATTTTCCAGATTTTTGACAACTAACACTCACACCTAACATACCTTATACAAATTTTCATCCTTTCTACCTCATTTACTCTTCATTCTCTACTCCAATTCACTTAATAACATTCACAAACCAATTCTTAATCCATCATTTGATCATTAGCCCAAAAACAGAACATCATCCATATTCATTACACATAAAACACCATCATATGCCGTTTAAATTCTAACAATCATCACAAATGCTTCAATTTATCAAACCCACAATATACTTACTTGATTTAGCTTCAAAATTCTTCAAATCACCGTGAACCCTAGCTCCTACAACATACACACGATCATCATCTTTTCAAGGTGGAAAAGAAGGGTTTTTAGTGACAAATGGAAGAAACAATAAAAAATAGGAGTAGCAATTGCTAGATGGAAGCAAGGTTCAATGTTGGTGAGGATTTGGAGAATAGAAATCAAGAAGGAGAGGAGAAGAGAAGACACGAAGAGGAAGATGGAGAGAGCCAAAAACAAAACCCTAAGCTTCTTTTAACTTAAAGCATCGTGGGAGACAAAACCAAAAAGGGGGTCTTTTTAATTCAAAGAGTAGTGGCTTTAGGCATTGTTTGGCAAATGACTTGTATCACTTGCCACATATCCAATTCTTATAACCTAAGCCCAATTTCTATTCTAATTGTCTCCCAAATTTTTTGTAATGACACTTGTCAATAAATCATAAAGTCATTTATACAAATTTCCATTGCTATTTGACCGCAAATTCTAGTACCATTTATCATTTGTTGTGCCAATTGGCATTTTTCCTAGTTCAAGAATTTTTCCCAATTCTTTTTAGAAAATTTTCCCAAAATCTCCAAAAATTCTAAATAAAAAATTCTAATCTCCAAGTCAGATTTTCAATACAGTCAAACCACGATTTCCAATAAATTCACATTTACAAATAATTACACCCAGCAATTGTCAATGAATGCACGTACAGTCATTTTTTTTATATGTGCAAAATTCATTATTCACATATATATGCATATCATGAAATGCATGAGCATGAAATGTATTTCCTAATTTCTCTGTAATCTCTCACATTTACAATTTTAGCCTTAAGGTGGGTAACGGGATGTTACACGTCTGCTTTGTCATTCATCTACTTATTGTTTCGTCTGCTTTTTCAGTTTGTTTGTTTTGATTTGTTTCGCCTAATCCTATCGTCCGGTCCATGTTTGACCCTTCAGATGATTGAATTTGTCTTCAAGGTCTTCACGAAAGTTGTAGATCTTGAAGCCCTTTTTCAGATAATATAAAGAACACTTTGATTCAACATCTTTAGAGAGAGTTATGCCATTTGTCCCGAGTTAAGTTCAAGATGTTTGAGGATAAAACCTTTTGTTTGATTCTTTTGGCCATAACCTTGTAATCCGACCTCCAAATGAGGTGATTCTTGAACCAATAGTTTCTTAACACAGTCTGTCCCTCCATAGAATTTGATAGCATTTAGTATCAATTTGAAAGATGAAATGAACCAAAATAAGGGTATCGGTTGGAAGAGTATGAATGGGAGGAATTTAAGTATAGTGTACCATTTCAATATAAGAATAGTCCGAAAATGTTTGGGGCAATACTGCTAGAGTTCTGAACCAAATAGATTAATCTAGGTGTCCTTAAAAACTTAAGACAAGGGAGAACATTTCTTTCTAGAAGAAAGAGTTATGTCAGAATGTTCAAGATATTGTTGGCAAGACACTTAAGGATAAAGAACATAAGACATATAGGGAAGGGTGAAATAGACATTGTGCAATCGTTAAGGGTATAAAAGGGGAGAAGATTGTCGTGCATTCTAGAAGAAGCTAATTCATGGATGAGAAAAGAGAGAAGAAAGAGAAATCGGAAGAGAAGAAGAAAGAGAGAAATAAGCTAGGGTTTAATTTTCCTTAGTCCTCAAGAGAGCTGTTCAAGAAAGGAAAAAGGTAGAGGAAGAAAAGATCTCCCTTTTGAGCTAAAGATCCCTTCATTTGGTGAAGAATGAAGGTAAGATCATTTGGGATCATTAGGATTTTTTAAAGTATTTTAGTTCATAGAATTTAGAAAATGCTTGGGTTTAAGAATTCTATAATAAATTTTAGTGATTTTGCATTGTGGGATTTTCTACTGGATTCCTATTGAATAAGACTTGACTTATTTTAGGGAACCAAGAGAATCCTACCCAGGAGCAAGGAGAAAGACAACCTTGACTTAGATTTTTGGCAAGAAAATGAGGTAGGTAATATGTTTATAGTTATTATGTGATGGCAAATGCCCTACTTGTGTGATTACGTACTAAATTACTTAAATTGAATGAATGTAATTATTGAAAATGTATGATGCTTCATTATTATGTCATTCCATGAAAGATGAATGACATTTTGTATGAATGAAAAGATGAGAAAGCATAAGAAGCATGAGAATACGAATTTTTGATCAAGTTATGCCATTGAAACATGTGATGGCATTTTGTATAAGAAAGGAAAGAGCTTGAAAAACATGAAAGCATTTCATAAAATGTATTGAGCATAAATTTGATTGTGTTTGGGCAAGAGAGGAACCATTTCGCAGTCACGTGCACATCGACATAAAGCCTTCTCCCAGCTGCTCGCTTGTGGCATACGAAATCCGAAAAGTGGATCCGTTTTGTTCACGGAGTAAACTTCGGTTTCTCTTTTTCGTTCCACGGAACCCTCGGGCCAATTATTTATGCATTGCATAATTGAATTGTCAAATATGATGCATTTTGATATGTTAAGATAGAATACAATTTGAATATTATGCTTCGATGTTAAAGTACATCCAATATGTCATATGTGATGATGTATTGAAATATGAAATGTGAATTGAAATTGTAAATGCCGAACTATCATTTCTAGATTAAGATAAGAAGTGTACGAATATATGAATGTACATATATATCTATTTGATTGTGTGGCTTATTGCCAATGTTTATAAATATATTAGCCACTGAGATTTGTAGCTCACCCCACAATTCCCTCCTCAAGTGCAGAAAGAGAAGATTAGCGATCCTTACAAGGCATTGGAACTCTAAGATAGTTAAAGACTTTTGTAATTAACTTAATTTAGAAATTTTGTATTTTAGAATCATGTCAAGCATAAGCACTCAATTGTATCATGTGTATTTTGTATTTTGCATTTTGAAATGAGTTTTTGCTTGTGAATCTTTAAATTTTGATTGTTTGATGTTCAATTGTTATGGGCATGCCACCCTTATGGGATGACGGGCTTCGTTATGTCACCGAATTGTTGGGCTTCGAAAATAAGGTATAACAATACTCAACTTCAAAAATTTTGGCAAAGTTAGGTAGAGCAAGTAATGGTGCTGAACTTAGCTTGTCTTTAATCAAATTTAATACTAATTCTTGTTCACTACCCCAGTTAAATCGAACATTCGTCTTAACAAGTTCAATTAATGGTGCAACAATGGTGCTAAAATCTTTAACAAATCTCCTGTAAATGCTAGCCAACCTATGAAAGCTCCGCACCTCAGTTATTGATTTAGATGTAGGCCACTCATGAATAACCTTGACCTTTTCTTCATCAACCTCTATTCCCTTAGCACTAACAACATATTCGAGGAACACAATCTGATTAGTGCAAAAAGAGCATTTCTTGAGGTTTGCAGACAACTTCTCATCACGTAAAATAAATAAAACTTTTTGTAAATGTTCAACATGTCTTTTAAGTTCTTGCTATAAATCAGAATAACATCAAAGTACATAACAACAAACTTACCAATAAAAGCATGTAATATATAGTTAATCATTTTTATGAAAGTACTAGAGGAATTAGTTAACCCAAAATGCATAACTAGCCACTCATATAAGCTATACTTAGTCTTAAAGGTAGTTGTCCATTCATCACACTCTAGCATTCAAATTTGATGATAATCAAACTTTAAATTAATCTTAGAGAAAATACAAGAACCATGCAATTCATTAAGCATATCATCCAACCTAGGAATGGGATGGTAATACTTTACCATAATTTTGTTAGTAGCTTTACAATCAACACATATTCTCTATGTTCCATCCTTCTTAGGTACAATTAGATAGGAACTGCATATGGACCCAAACTTTCTCTCATATACCCTTTAGCTAGTAACTCCTCAACTTGCCTTTAAAGTTCCTTTGTCTCCTTAGGATTGCTCCTATAAGCTAGTCAATTAGGAATTGATGCACCAGGAATGAAGTCAATTTGACGCTCTATTCTCCTAAGTGCTGATAAACCATTAGGAGCTTCATTAGGAAGGACATCAACAAATTCTTACAAAAGAGAGATAGTAGCACTAGGCAAAGATGGGTTAAGATCGTTAGTATTAAAATAAGCCTCTTTGTATAGAAGTACTATCATTGGCTGTTTTGAACTAAAAGCTCTCTTAACCTCACTTTCTTTGTATAAAAACTTGCTTTTCTCTCTCTTGCTATTAAGGCTTTTCCTATTGTTCATTTTTTTGTGATTATTGCTTCTTTTTCATTTTCAATCTCACTCTTTCTTTCCACATTCTTTCTTTTTTCACATTCAGCCTCATTATTTCTTTTATAACACTCTTTTTTTTTCTTTACTTGATCTTCATATACTTGCCGAGGTGTTAATGGTACAAGAGTTGTAGGTTTTGTATGCATTACAAAAGAGTATCTATTATTGAATCCATCATGCATGACCCTCATATCAAATTGGCATGGTTAACCCAAAAGCAAATGACTAGCATACATTGGTATAACATCATAGAGCACCTCATCATGAGACATACCAATGGAAAATGACACCAACACTTATTTATTAACCTTGACTTCTCAGCACTTATTCAACCATTGAAGTTTATAAGGTCTAAGGTGTTTAGTAGTAGGTAGGTCTAATTTTTCAACCAAAAGATTGCTTGCTACATTAGTATAATTTCCCCCATCTACAATCATGTTACATACCTTGTCCTTGATATGACACTTATGAGGAAGATGTTGTCTTGTTGTGCTTCATCCTATTTTATCACTTACACATTTAAATCTCTCCTAGTGATAAGGATTTTCTCATCAGCTAGATAAATTTCATTATCACTCCTCTCCGATTGTGGGGTGCAATCATCATCAAATTCACCTTCGGTCTGAACATCACCATCTCCCCTCAAAATCATTACTCGATTATTTAGGCATTGGGATGCAATGTGTCTTCGTCCTAAACACTTAAAACATTTAATATCTCTATTTCTAGAGGTTTGGGAGTTAGACTTACCTTTATGTAGGCTAGAACTAGCATTCTTACTTTTAGATGACTTAAACTTGCTCTTAAAATCAACTTTATCATCCTTCTTGCTCCAATTTGGTTTCCAAGAGGAAGAACTCAATTTCTGTCCAAACTGTAATGATCATTGTTCTTTGAGTTGCCTTTCAATCTTCATGGCTATATGTACCATATCCTCCGGCTCCACATTCATATGTGTTTAATTGTTGATATATTTAATTATTTACACTTAGCGATTATTGACATAAAAATGCTTAAGATACTCACTTTAATTCCCATATGACTTTAGGTACAATTTGGAAGCAAAGAAATTAAAGTAGTAAGTTGAAAGCACTACAAATGGGTATTTTTCAAAGATTTATTTTTCCTTGTCTTTATGGAGTAAGAAGAAGAAAAATTAAAAGACAAGAAAAATGAAGCACAAAACGACAAGGAAATAAAAGCAGCTGCAGGTAGGATAGACAATGCAGTTGTCCTACATTTATGGAACTGTCTGCGTTTAACACAGGTAGCTGCGTTAAATGCAGTGCTAAAAGGCGTAGAAAAGAGAAGCGCAGGAGAGGATTTAAATGATGTGTGACCTTTATTCGTCACATCACAGATACAGGAGACACTACAAGGGCGAGGTGGCAGCAGCTGGGCACAGCAGGCATAGACGCAGGCGTGGAGAGGCTTCAGCTACAGCTTGACTGTGACTTGGCTGGGATGAGGAGGATCTATGGTTGTAGCTTGGTTGGAGGCACAGTAGAAGGGCAGCTACGCAGAAGGGAGACACAAGTATGGAGCTGGAAGGCTGCACTGCGGCTTGGCTTAGCTGGCTGTGGGTGTGAGAGAAAAGCTGCAAGGGAGAGGCGCAGAGATGAGAAGCATGAACAGTTGCATTAATAAGAAACCTCCCAATCTTATTTCTCCCATCAAGGGAACAGTGAGCAAACAGTGAGACATTAGAGGCGTGAAAAGAGGCATGTTGAGAGCTGCGTGACGCAGTGAGGGCCGATTGAGGATTTTTGGCTAGGGATTAGAATGGGGCTGAAGCAATTTTTCAGGAAAGACCTATGAAGGGGTAGGCATCCCGACACTGGTTCGGAGATGACATCGACGCTGATGACCCAGGTTAAGTTTTTTTTGTTATTTTGATGTTTCTTTCTCTCATTAGGAATTGATTGTGTTATCCTATATTAATTGATTTGGGTATTGTGTATGGATAATCGGATTTTCATTATTATTTGGTTATTTAATAATGAACCCATTGGATATTGTGAGTTGATGATTTTAATGGGTTCATTGAATCGTTAATTGCAAAACCATTGCTAGAATTTTGATAAAATTCGTAATTTTTATGTTGAAATTCGTGTGTACTGACTAATGATTTGTAATCATTAGGGATAATATGACCTAGGTTAAATGACACATCGTATGTGGTTGTTACCTTGATTAATCAGTTTTTTGAATTCATAATGCTACTATGTAATTAAATCTAAAGATCATATCCTAGGTTGTTCGATGGTTAGGTTTAATTAACGATCGTATGTTGATTAAACAAAACCTAAGGGAAAACTCGGATTAATTATTACCCCACGATTAATAGTTGCTAAGAGAGGTTAAAGAAAAACAAATTAATAAAATATGCTTAGTCAGGGTGTAGGTGGAGATTAAACTAAAAAATTGGGTCCCTACCGAATTCCCCACTTTTATCATTTTTTGCATTTTTCTTTAATTTGTTTTTTATTAGTTAGTTTCATTTTATTTTCTTATTCCAAAAATCCAAAAACCCTATTAAACCTGAACACTAATTAATTTTATTCCATAAAGTTTACGCTAACTCTCTGTGGGATCGAATTGGACTCGCCACTGCTATAGTAGTAGTCTAGTTATTTTATTTTTACTAGCATAACGACGCACTGTCAAGTGTTCTATTAAAATTAAATACATAATTATACTTATTTCTAACTCGAATTATAATTAATTCAATTTTAATAAAATCAAATATCTCATATTTGATCCCTAAATTTTCTTAAACTTTATAGTTATGTCCAACTTAATTGAAATTTATTTTTACCTTTTAAACTATGTTTTATGTGCTTTAATTAAATGATTTATAATCATAAATCAAGATTGACATCTAGCAATATATCATGACCACCCAAATATTAGGAATATCAAAACTCAACCTGTCCATGTATGGTTATGATGTATAATTTAGTCCTTTCATCATCCAACATGTTAGGCCCGAATTATTTATTTATTTATTAAGCATGAATTGAATAAATTTTGTGGTCTTGCTAGATAAACCATTTATTTGGAGTTTGATTATTATGCCAAAGTTA
>JAOQMP010000002.1:29476351-29498109 GCA_027563575.1 Erythroxylum pedicellare
TCCATGCTATATTTTGTATCAAGGACTTCATTAAATCAATTTAAGATCAACATCAAATCCATAAATGTATGAACATCCAAATAATGAAAATTGCCTTTGATAATCATAAAATAATTTGTACAATAAGTGCTAAAGGTGATTGCCTTTAGAACAGTTCTCTAACAATTCTATGAGCTCTTGTGATATATTGGTCATCAAACGAATTATTGGATAAGTATGAAGAATCACATAATGCTAATTATCTAAACCTATCACATGTGAGCAGCAGGTGATAACTATTGGACATACCTGATGATTTAAGACACAACTTTTAATATTAACCATTAAAGAGCAGTTAAAAACGTATTATAAAATAATTATTTAAAACTTCCAAAAGGATATGTGAAAATAAAGTAATACAGCATTCAGAAAAAATCTTTTATATATTCTTTTGGAAGAAAAATAAAAGATAGAGAAAGAACCTTGTGAAATTAAAAACTCATCCAAATAACTGACAAGTTTGCATATCTGATTTTGTGACATATTTGATCTGTTTAAGCCTTTCTTACAGCGTTATTTTCCAGTGTAATGTCACATGTGCAATGCTGTATGAGGCGGCAAGCCAATTTTATAATATCACCCTTAAATATTATGTTCTTCAGGCAAGCCAATTTTATAATATCACCCTTAAATATTATGTTCTTCGCTGTTGTTACAATTAGCAACCACAAGAAAGCAATCTTCTGCTGAAATACTTGTTCGAATGTCCTGTTCAACTCTTCCATAGCATTCATGAAGTCGCAGTTACCAGCTCAGGTCCTCAAATCTCTGAGGTGGAAGAAAAAAAAGTCATCGCAAGAAAAGGGCTGATAATCTGCCAGAGTCAGAGCTGTCCTAATAATCACTATTTCGATAATCCTCGCTGTCCTGTACTTTTACCACTTTAAGGGCTGCAGAACCAAATTCCTTTCTTACCCCGCCACCCTACAATGGTCGGTCGTTCCTGCCTATGCCATTTTATGAACTTTACATCAGCTATAGTAATCAAGATCCAGATTTAGAACTACGTTATATTCATGTACAAGGCTAGTACAGCTTATGTCCGACTGAATTTTTATGTTTCTTGGTCATCGACTTTGCCAGGAAAATTTAAGGTCTTCAAGAAGGACGTCACCACTTCGGATTGATGAGTTAATTAACATGTCAATGTCATTATTCCTACAAAAGAAAGTTGTTGAATCGCTTTTAATTGACTACTGCATGCAATTATTATGGGATGAATGATATGTAAAGTACGGTGGACATTTATTTGAACAATTATGCTTCAACCTCCAAACTGATCCATTTATATTGATACTTTCCTACTTGAAGAGGGATCGTGTTTAAGGCGATATATAAGGTTGAAGTTCTTGTATCCAATTATGTTCGTGACAACATAAACGTGTAGCTACATGAAGTGAAGCTTCTCTCTACCATGGAGTAAAAGAATATTAATTTCTGAGCATTTCTGGCCTAATGTGTCACAAGAGTTTGGCTCCTTCCTTTCTAGCCTCCCAACTCCATATTCATGGAGGGCTTGAGTCAACATTTAATGAAGTTATGCACGCTTCAATCATTAGTTAGTGTCCATTCCCTCAGGAGAATGAAGGCTAGCTAAGCAAGTTCCAACATGGTATGTGTCAATTATGGTCCTGAAACTTTTAATTTTTTTTCTATTAAAAGGCTAGATAGTTTTTTACAACAGAAAATAGTGTAGCACTGTAAGTTTCGGAAGTAGAAGGCTAATTATTCTATTGACTGATGAAGTTCTTAAAGACATAAATTTGCAACAGAAAATGACAAATAAAAGCAACAAATTAGCAAAACTTTAGCCACTAACAATAGCAGCTACTAAATCAAAACACTCCTAAAATCATGGTTTACAACTCTAGACACATTCAGCAGTATCTTTGACATGTTTAATCGCAATTCAAGCAGCTGCCAAGGCACAATCTTCACACTCCTCCTTGCCTGTGATGCTGCAAATTCCTATCTTGATCTTCAGTTCTTCAAACTTGATTTTGGCTAATGCTTTGGTGAATTCATCAGCTACTTGATCTTTTGATTTACAGTAAATCAATTTGACTTCACCTTCTTGTTGAATTTTTCTAAGAAAATAAAACTTGATCGTAAAATGTCTTGTCTTGCCATGGAATACTGGATTAGAGGAAATTGAAATGGTAACCTAATTATCAACAAATATTTGTGTTGATTCTTGCTACTTCAAGGCAAATCTTGAAGTATTTTTCTCAACCAGATGACTAGATTTGTTGCAGCTGTTGCATCAATGAATTCAGCTTCTATTGTACTTAAGCGACAATCCAATCACACCCGAACCAAAGATGAGACAAAAATTACTTGTGCTCTTCATATCATCAACCGAACTTACCCAATCACTGTCAGAATAACTAACCAGTTGAAATTGATTGGTTTTTGGCATACTTGATGCCATAATCAACAATTTCTTTAACATATCTAAGAATTCTCTTGGTGGCCTGCATGTGTTCTTCACTTGCTCAATGCATAAATCTAGAGAGAAGACTTATTGCTTGCATTATATTAGGCCTAAAAGTTGTGAGATACATGAGAAAACCAATCAAACTTCTATAAAAATTCTCATCCACTTTGGCTAATCCATCATCTTTGGAAAACTTCTCTTTTGTTTGTATAGGAGTTTTTATAGTCTTGCAACTCCCCGTATGAAATTTCTTCAAATTTTCCTTAACATATTTTCTTTGACTGATGAAAATCTGATTCATTTGTTGCATTACTTCCAAACCCAAAAAATAGGTCAACAATCTCAAGTTTGTCATCTCAAATTGCTTAAATATTTTATACTTGAACTCATCAATAAGCTTTTGATTGTTTCCTGTGACCAAAAGAAAATAATATAAATAGAAATAATGATAATGATAATGTTAACTCCTTGACTTCTTACCTAGAGAGTTGCCTCTCTTAAGCTTATATTGAATCCTAGGATGATCAAGTGATCATATATCTGATTGTACTAGGATCTTGGATCCTGTTTAAGGTGATATAAAGCTTTCTTCAATAAATAAACTTTGTCCAATTAGCCCTGCACACAAAACCAGCAGGTTGCTCTACAAATATCTCCTCTTTTAAGAAACCATTTACAAGAGCAGATTTTACATCTAAATGGAATACTTTCCAGTCTTATTATGCTGCCACAACAAGAAGCAATCTAATAGTATTAAGCTTGGCCACTGGAGCAAAAGTCTTTGAAAAATCTACACCAAAGACCTATGTATATCCCTTTACAATGAATCTAGCCTTGTACTTGTTAACTAAACCATTAGCATTTAATTTAAAAAATAACCAATTTAACTACAATTACCTTTCTATCCGAAGGCCTCTGCATAAGTTACCATGTGTGATTCTTCTCAATCATGCTTAACTCCTCTTCCGTGCTGAAAGCAATTTTTTTATCTTGCATTGCTTCATAAATTCCAGCTGGTTCTATTATAGCTACATTGCATCTAGCAAAGATGTCTACAATTTCCTTTGATAGGTTGGTCATCAACATCTTCTTTGTTAGGCTATAAATTGACTTGAGCTTTTTGTCTTTCATTTTCTGAATTCCAATCCCATTCTTCATTTTCCATAGACACTACATTTCTGCTGATTAGAATCTTTCCATATCGAGGCCGAAAAATTCTATAGGTGTTGGAGAAAGTGCTGTAGCCTATGAGAATATCAGATTCAACCTTCTTGTTAAGTTTCTCCCACTTAATCTGTGGCATGTGAGTAAAACACAAACAACCAAATATTTTCAAATTAGGTTTGAACCTATACCATGGATCAAAATAAGTTTTCCCATTTACATAAAACTAAATGAAGCTAACTTTGTCTAAGGAGATAAAAGATGGTTAAAATAAAATAATAACAAAAAATTTAAACAATTAAATTAAGAAAATAATCAAATAACAAATAAGCTACCACAAATCTATAAGGAAAATCAAAGATGAAGCTTAGGATTCATTCTATCATTATTTTGCTCCCTAACTACTATTGATTCAATTATCTGTTGATTCTAAATCTTTTAAGGGATTGAATACTCTTTCTCAAGACCTAATTAATTATCCCTAATTGATTACGAAATTCTAGATTTTGCAACCTCTTGATTTACAAAATCTACTTAACATTTTCAACTAGTTATTAAGTGATTTATCGAATAATTGGGTTTTTAACACAAGATCTCTCTTTGCATGATTACCAATTTGATATTTGAGAGGCTTATTAGGTCACTAGCTCTCCTTACCCAATTTAAGTAGATTACTTTCGACTAATTCTCTCGATTTATTATCGAAGTATTAGCATACTGAAACATCACAACACTAGAAAATTGAATTAAAATCAACAACAATAAAGTCACAAAACAACTCAAGAACAAATATAATTAGAGCATCCTAAACATGAATAACATATTCAAATCTATGTTACACATCAAGTTTAATGAAATAAACAAAGGAAAGAAATAAAGAACTTGATTTGAACTCAAACTTGAAATTTGGAATTTTTGGATTGCTCTTATTGCTCCTTTTTTCTCTCTCACTTTTGAAGATGGTGGCTGCTCTTTTTGAGTGTTTTTTTGTTCTTAAATAGTTCTTAATGCTTCTAGGATTCCTTTTAGGTTTACCCACTTAATTTAATTACAAAAATAGACCCAAAATGATAATTACAAAAAGAGTCACGTGCTAGAAAAGTTGAAATTCGTTAGAATGACTGTCTGCGCTCTCTGTCATGATCGTGGCAAGACAAGCCATGATCTTGGCCAACTTCCATACTTCCAATTCTTCGCTTTTCTTTAATTTCCTATTTCCATACACTCAAATACATATCAAACACTTCTTGAAACATAAAATTAAGGTCTAAATCATGCTCAAAACCATATAAACACTTAAAATATAAACAAACACTAATAATAACATAATTCTAAGCCTATACCATTATAATCAATAAATACTCAAAAGCACACTTAAACATCTATCAAAACATAGTATAATTCACACCTATCAACTTCCTCACAAAACTGAATAAATTGGTCTAAAGTATAATCCTTGCCCTTATCAAACCTCAACATTTGAATGGTATAACCACTTTGGTTTTCAATCCATTACTTAAATCTCCAGAAAAATCTTGAAACTTCATAATTAAATATGAGAAAATAAATCAGCACATACAAGTGAAGTCATCAATAAAGATTATATAATATTAACTCCCTGTTGATAAAGGAGTTTTATTAGGTCTTACAAGATGAGTGTGGATGAGTTGTATCTTTTTGTAGCTATTCAGGAAGATTTTTGGAGTGAAATTTTTTCTTGTTTTCTAATTAATAAGCCTCGTAACCTTGTAATTATGATTCCAAGTGAGGTAAGCCATAGGACAACACCTTTCTTTGCATATTTAGAATTGTTGTATAATGAAAATGACCTAGCCTTTTGTGTTAGATTTTAACGTCGTTGTTAATGACTAGATAAGTTGCTTGCTTCTCCTCCATTGGATCAAACGAGAAACTTTTACCTCTCATTTTGATTCTAAATACTTCATCATCATTTGCATCCTTAATTATACATTGCTTCTTCTCAAAGATGAATGAAAAACCCTTCTTAACTAACAACACAACACTTAACAAGTTTTGATCAATGTCAGGTACATCCATAATGTCATAAATTAATTTTATACCTATGTAGCTTTCATTAGCTACGGTTCCCTATCCCTTTATTGTGATGTGTTCACCATTGCAAATTCTGACTTTTTATGCTTGTGATATGTCCAAATCTCTGAAAAGTTCTAGATCACTAGTTATATGATTGGAACATCTGCTATCCACTAGCCAACATTCACTTGAGCTACTACCAGTGAAATAGGTTGCTACTAATAGTTGTTCTTCCTCTTATAAGTCAACAAATTAAGCCTCATTCTTTTATTGCAAGTTTCCTTTATGTATCTTCTCATAATGCGCCAGCTTATTGCAATTTGCACACTTGACATGAAGTCTTCTCCAACATTTGAAATGAGGATGACTCTTCTTTGTTTTTTTTTTTTACTGCAATACTGATGCTAGTGATACTAGCTTCATGTTATGAATTGAGATTCCTTTTCTTGAATTTCTTCTCCTTGCTTTTTCCTCCTTGGTTGATTTGCAACTCAACCTAAAATACTCCTTCTACAAAATCTTCAGCCCTTATTAAGCTTCTTTGTTTCAGAGCCTATAAAGCATTTACTAATTCTGTCAAAGTAAAATTTGACAGATCTTTAGTATTTTTTCAAGGAAGAAATAGTAGCTTTAAATTTTTAGGAATAGTTACAAGTATTTTTTGAATAATTCTAGAGTCAGAAAATTCAGAGCCAAGCAACCTTATTTTGTTGACAATGTTTATAAGCTTATTTCATACTCCTTGATTGTCTCAGACTCCATTTGTTGCATTTCAAATTCTCTAACGAGTTTCAACACTTGCCCTTTGATCCTCTCATTTCCTTCATATTCTCTTCTGAGGAAATTCCAAATTTAAAATGTTAATTTTAGGTTCGTGATTCTAGTAAAAATTTCTGGTGAGACAGTAGCAAACAAAGAAGCTCTCACCTTCAACTTTCTTACTTTCTTCTCCTTGTGATTTTTAATCTGTGCCATTGTTGGATTTGTCGGCAATGGAGGAACTTCATAGTCCTCCTCTACAACTTCCTAAAGGTCATTTGCCTCTAGATGTGCCTCTCTTCTGGCAGCCCAAATATGAACATTTTCACCATTAAACACAGGTGGTGTTAGTGCTGTGAATGGTGTTTCAGAATCCGTAGATGTAATGAAGCAAGGTGTTTAGGATTTTATGGTAGGTTTCACTCAACTTACAAGTCCCTTTAAGAGGGAAGCTCTGATACCACTTTGATAGTTTTTAAAACATAAAATAATATAGAACTGTAAGTTTTGGAACTAGAAGGCTAATTATTCCATTGATTGATAAAGCGCTTACATAAATTTGTAACAAAAACTAAGAAATAAAAGCAATAAACTAGCTAAACTTTAGCCACTAACAATAACAACTACTAAATCAAAACAACTCATAAAATAATGATTTCAAATCTATACACATTCAATAGTATCTTTGACACGTTCAATCCCAATTCAAGCAGCTTCCAAGGCACGATCTTCACAAAGGGTATGCAATTGAAGCAATTCCTTTTTTTTGAAAAAATCTTGACTCATTACTCAGTATATTACTTATATGACTATATAAGTTACTATTGTTTGAAGAAAATATCCTTTCAAACACTATAATACTGATTACATTACAAATATAACAAATGGGAAAGATCAACAGGTATGGGATTGGTCCTTAATGATGTTTAAGGCATTAAGTTCTATCTTTTTTTAAAATCTTTTTTCTTTTACTATGTATTGGTTTTGTATAGACTCTTTTTGCACAAAATAATCATGAATATTTCCTTTTGGAAATAATTTTGGATATATTTTCATATTTGTTAATAGGTTAAAGGTACATTTTAGTCTTTTTATTGAAAAGTAAGCTAAAATTTTACATCTGTTAGTGTTTACATTGTAATATTTTTCAAACTATATGATTTGACCCTCAATTTGGTAAATCTCTAAACTTTGGTTAGGCTTACATGACTCTTTCTTTAAGTTAGAAACTCATATCATACTCATAGGAAGTTTAAATAGAGCTTAAAGGAATTTAGGTTTCAGACCCTAAATCCCCAAAACTTATTTGCTTCTTCATTCTATGTGAAATTTCATAATTAACAATAAAGTGAATTATTGAATAAATTGAAACAATGAGATACATATGCAATTCCCAATAACCTTTAGAACATAATTCAAAAGTTGGGACAATTTAACTGCCCAATTTCACATTTCAGTAGCACTTCGTTGTAGCTAAACGATAACCATCCTTAAATTGCGTCAAAGTCAGTGTTCAGAAACTTACACCACAATAACATTTAAGCTCCCTGGGACCAAAAAAAAGCATTTGTTAAATAACAAAATTAGCAGCCACCACTGACGAGGAAGGGGAGCTCATCAGGATGTCCACTCTCGAATGACAGGGCACCGTAAACACTATAAAAACTTGCCACAAGATGACTCTAGTTACCTTATCCTTGTATGAGGTTTTACTTTAAACCCATGAGTGGACTATCCAATCCAGCTTATAGAAGCAGATAAACCAATCCCCAAAAACTTATTGGCAATTGATGAGTAGAGAATGATAAACAAATATGTTTTTGGAGTTGGTATTGACTTTTACAGACCTTTTGATTATTAATACGTGCTAAATAGATTATGTTTTAATATGATTTTTGGGAAACACTACGCTTGGGATTTGATATTTTTCATAGGATTTGCTACTTAAAATAACATATATTTTATCATAGGTCTTGTTTTAGTATCTCAATGAAGATGGGGTAAAATTAGAAAGATATGAGTCTATTTAGAGTAAATTTGGCAAATTTTAGTTAAGGACTCATAATACAATGCTAATATAATACCGTATTGCTCTCCATGTTCAATCGTGCTACATTATATTTTCAAGAGAATTATCTACCTAACTAATTTGATACTAATACACCTCATATTTTAACCATGTCTAATAAGGGAGCCTTATGTTTTCTAATGTTTGTAACACCTTATTGTGTTCTACTCATGTTCAATAATATATGAAAATAGGGGTTTATTTCCTCACTCATGTGGGCAGTGATTTATTATGTAAAAATTTTAGAATGGTTTCTTACGTAACAGAGGAGTCCAACAAGGTACCATGTTTGGGCTTTGTTAAGACAAAGACAATTGAAAATAAAGGAAAAGAGCTTTTAGACTAGTCAAGAAAAACTAAAAATCAATTAGAAGCTTAGAAAAGTTTCTGGGATTAAGAAGAAAACAATTTTGGAACAAAACAAAAAGATTTACTAAGATTCATGCCATAAGAACTCAAACTTCTTTTTTATGTTCTTTCTTGTTGATTGTGGATTTTCTTTGTTTTAATATGAACTAATTAGGATATAGATCTAGGTGTAATGAAACCTAGAATGTATATTTTAAATTGATTTCTTTGGTTTAATGAAAGGTTCTAGTTTTTTGGGAATTGTTTATACTTATTAATTAAGTTGAATAGAATTAACGAACATAGAAGATTTAACATCAAATTTATATATTAGATTGAAGTAGTAAATGTGAAGGATCTTATTTATAAATTAGATCCCAAAATGAATAATAAGGGTTGAATGGATTAGTTAAGATAGAACTACGTGATCCATTTGAGTTATATTAAAATCTATCATGAGAATTCAAAGAACAAATTAATACATTCCTGAGGAGCTTTGATTTGAGAGACTTTTAGTCAAAATACTTAAGAATAAGGATTTTATATGTTGACCATGACAGTATAATTGTAACTTTAGAATTTTTGTTAGTTTACTATAGTTAATCATTAAACTAAGATAAATTCAAGTATAGTAAAATTCTAAGGAATTCTTTTGTAGATCTTATTTATCAATTAATTTTTTACTCTTGATTATTGATATAATTCCAAACTGTTATTTCAGTCTTTAATTATTTCTTTCACTCATTATTCATTTGACTAGATAATAGGAAGATAGTTAGTATTAGCAATTTCAATTTTAATGGGATCGACACTTAATTAACTAAGCTATATTATAAGAAATAATAAGTGCACTTGCTTAGGTAATTTCTTTAGTATTATAATTTCTATTTTTTTATATTCTTATTTTTTATCGTATTAGATTTTTGGCACCATTATTAAGGAGAAAAATATTAGGAGATCTTTATTATGTAAGTCTAATAAATTTTATATTTGTTTTCATATTCTTTTATTTTATTTAAAGCATTCTTTTCCTAATCTTATGGTTGTGGTTATATTGTAGGTCTAGGTTCTTTGGTGTATGACCAAGAGTAGTTTTAGAGTACCATTTAAGCCAAATCTAGAAATCAAATGGATACTACTTCAGAATCTAAGAGAAAGGAACTTAAGAGTTCAAATATAACTACGCGGCATAATGGCAGGTTAAGGAGGGAATCATGCAATGGGGATTATGCTAAACCATCACTAATTAGGATAAAGTATAGCATTACTAGACTAAGGTTTGAGGCAACCAACTTTGAGATTAAACCTAATATGATATATATGGTTCAATAGTTGATGCAATTTCATAGTCCATTAGATAAAGACTTCAATGCACATATTGCTAATTTTATTGCGATATCTTCGAGCTTAACATAATTTTATGAGATTACATCGAATTAAGATTATTTCCTTTCACATTGAGCGATTAAGCTAAATCATAGTTGAAGTCATTGTCTTTAGGATCCATCCTTATATATAACGGGTTAAAAGAGAATTTTTTGTCCAAATACTTACTTCTGACACATATGACAAAGCCAAAAAATGTTATTTTCTCATTCCAACTGTTAGATGGAGAGACTTTATTTGAAAATAGTAGAGAATAAGGGAGCTACTGAGGAAGTCCCAGCACCATGGTCTTGACTTGGGTATGCAAATGCAAAAGTTTCATACTAAATTAAGCTAGCAAACCAAACAGTTGATAGATGCATCTTTAGAAGGAACTAGAAATTTTAAAGCCCTTGAGGAATAACAAGATCTTATAAAGAACAAAGCCAAGAACAACTATCAATTGGGTAATTCAAGGCCCGGGCTTAATATGGGTAGCACTATAATGTAGATGTGGTGGCAAGGCAAAGCTAAAAGCTCTTAGTAAGAAGATTGGTCATATAAGTGTAGGAGAACAGGTGGTGCAGGTCACGAGTTGTGAAATTTATAATAAGGAACATCCTAATCGTAAGTGTTAAGTAATTTATAATCAGGAATATTAACTGGAGCAAAACTAATTTTGTTGGGAACCAACCTCAGAATAATCCTTATAGTAATACTTACAATCTAGATGGAGGAACCATTTAAACTTATTGTAGAGCAATTAAGGGAAAAAGGACCAATGCCCCCTCTTAGATTTTAGTAACAACAAAAATAGTAAAGGAAGCCGAACCTCGAGATCCTATGAAAAGGTTTATTTCTATATTTGATGATTGCTTTCAAAATCAAGATGCCTCTATTTACAAATTAGAAGTTCAAATTGGATTGCTTGCCAAGCTTGTCTCTAAAATGTAAATATTCTTCCTAGCAATATAAAGCCAAACCTAGGAGAATAGGCAAAATGCAATAAACCTAAGAAGTGGAAGGAAGTTGAAGGTTGACGATCCCAAGGCAAAGGAGGAGAAAGCTATTGCATAAGTGAAGAAGGTTGAGAAGAAAATGTGAGAGAAGAAGGATAAAGAAAAAGGGAAAGAAAGAGATTAAGAAAGACGAAGAAAGTTATCCAGGAGTAAAAACCATTATTTCCGTACCTGAGTAGACAAAAAAAAGATTAAAAGCAAGATCAATTTAGTAAGTTTTTAAAGTAGTTTAAACAAATTCATATTAAATATTTTTGGTTAAATCTTTATTATAGATGCCATGATATGTCAAATTCCTAAAAGATCTCGAGCAAGAAGAAATTTAAGGAAGTGTTTATAGTTGCTCTAAGTGGAGAGTGCTTTGCCATTCTACCAAATAAGCTACCTTAAAGATCCAGGGAGTTTTAATATGTCTTTTAACTTTGGTAGCTTATCAATTGATAAGTCATTATCATAATTATGAGCTAGGATTAATTTCATACATTGTTATATATTGAAACAATTAGGATTATGTGACCCTAATCCTTATCAGTAGGATTTACATTTAGTGTTGTTGTTGTTATTGTTGACCCTAATCCAACTAAGATAAGCCTTCGATTTACTGATTAAGTACTCTAGGGGTATAATAAAGGATGTGTTGGTAAGGTCAAAAATTCATATTCCTTATGGACTTTATAGTTTTAGATATGGAGGAAGACATAGATGTTCCCTTAATCTTAGGATGAACCTTCCCAACTATTGTTAAGGCATTGACAAATATGTATGATGGAAAGTTGTTCCTAAGGGTAATAGATGAGGAAGTAGTGCTTAAGAGATTCAAAACTATGAAACTTACCTCTGATAATCATGCTACTTGTTTTTGTCTAAATGTGATTGACATGAAATTACCTCATATTATACAGGGAATAATCACACAAAAATCTTATGGAGAAATGTATCATATAAGAAAAAAGCAAGGGAGAAAGATAACCCTACCCTTGTGAGATAGCAAAGGAGGAAAAAGCTAACAGGTCTATAGAGACAAGAAAAGAATGTGGAAGGCAGTTGTTACACATTAAAAGAGTAGCATCAAAACTTTGAGTAATAAGTCATTGGGGTATAAGTTAAATCGAAGTTTAACTAAATAACTTATAAAGAAGCACTTATTGAGAGACAATGCAATGATTAATTGTTTTTATTTTTATTTTATTGTATTTAAGATCTTTTCAATAGTTTAAGATGTTTTAGTGGTTTAAAATAGTGAATTGTAGTACATTTTGATAAATTTTGGTTGTTTGATTACCTTTATTATACTTAGAATTCATGCCTTTTGAGTTTTTTTTCCTAAACAAATGAACATGGTATATGATATAGTATAGTGTAAAACCCATATTTCCTAATACCCTTACGTATACCTTATTATATTGGAGCACATCAAGCTATAGTTTAAAAGTTGAGAGTATTAAAAATGAACACAAAGTAGAACTTAACCATATACATCTCGTGTTGAAGAATCCCTCATGTATTAGATATATGATCCTGATGGTTAAAGAAGTGGTGACTACCAATATTAAACATGAGGATAACATAATAACATAAAATGCTTGTGTGGTCCATCTACTTCCAATTATAAGAGCATGCATAAGATAAACCCCTATGTTAGACCATATAAAATGTTTACTTTTTTTGTATAACACGAGGGAAATAAGGTGACGTGTTACAATCATGTTCTTATTGGCTATGGAAATATAGAGCACCTTTTTTGAACACAGATATAACACATTACAGTGTACTTACCATGTTGTTCGACTCATCCACCTATAGAGGCCTTGTTCTTTCTAGCATGAAAATGAAATTTAAAGTTTAAATAATAGATACTTAACACGAAAATATGTTATCACTCTATTTGTTTTATGTTTTCTTTATTTCTTTTTGTATCTATTCACTGAACCAATACTAGATCTTATTCTCTCCATGCCTACCCCATATTTTACTAACAGTGACTCCTCGTTGTCCAATGTTAACCTCTATAACCAATATACCCTAATGTAGCCCCATTTAATCCTTGTGTTATCCCTAAAACAAACTGATTTTTGCTTTAGGTCTTACACACGACACTTAACACCCTATCGTGTAAGGCCTATTTTATATTACTATTTAATGATGTAAACAACATTTACGACTAAATTCTCTTATCTCCCTTCTAATTTTCTCTTAATTAACCCATTTTCCTTTATTTTCTTAGCCTCAATTTGACATATTCGCCTTCTTATCCTTTGTTTACTCACTAAACTTCTATGTTTTATAGTTATGTGCATCATTCTTCAATAAACACCAATTTATGTAGATTAGAGCTTTGGTTATAATTTTTTCATCCCCAATTTCTTGAGTTCAAGGTATACTTTTCCTCATAAGACTTACTTTCCATATTAGCATCAATTTTGAATTGATTAGAGGAAATTCCTGTGATTTTTGTTTAAGGTATTTTTGGATTACATTATGGAGGAACATTTTGGGTTAATTATGATGAATTTATGCTTGAATTTGAATATAGACGAGTTATTTGATTAGAACTATGGATAAAAATAGTTAAATATGATTTTTTCTTAGTATACCCTAGTGTTGCCTGTGCCTATTTAGATTAGTTTGTCATTGTTAACTCTAATTGTAGTTATCTTTGGTTATTAATTTTTTTGATGGATTGATGTGGGATGTGATTAAATTGATGCGTAAATTGGTATTATGGTCTTATCAATACATCCATGTGAATAGGGTTGCATTTATTAAGAATGCTTTACGGGGTGTTAACTAAATTCATAAGTGAATAGTTGTTCTCATCCTACATTCATGATGACATTACATTAAATTTGTTACTTTGGTTGTAAATGAATGTGTTTGGACTTAAATGTGGAAGCTAAATTACTATTTATGAGAGTTTTTACATTTACCAATTATTTCGTTAATAAGAGACCTAATTGTATATAGGGACGTTATATTAGTTGCTAAATTATCATTAAACATATTTTGGTGTTAGCTACTACGTTAGACTCACTTTACACTTATCTCTATGTAAATGTAATAATATGATTACTATGATTACAGGAAAACCTTTTCTTTTTAGGTTGATTATCTATTATGATGAGGCGATCAGTAGCTATGGCACATCATAGATGAGATAAAAAGAAGCTTCACTACAAGAAGTAAAGAGTTGCATCTTTTACGTCATAGGTAGTTACTTCTAGAGACCCCGAGCCCCAGCACCAACCAGTAGTAAATAATCTACCCCTTTGTTCCGCCCATAAAGTAGCTAACTTATCCACTCTCCATTTTATAATTTCTTAAGATGAAGTAATAAGAAGCTCTATATACGAAGAAATTTAAGGTACCGTTGTACATAAACTAGGGATCATGAGAGAATTAGACTTAGAGATTAGGGTGCAGAGGATAATCAAGTTTAACATTTGGATATAGTTCTTTAATATAGAGAGATAATATATTAGGAGTTGGTGTTATAGTTTTATAAGCACATTTCAAGTTAATGAAAGAAAATTACTTGGGATGATGACTCAATCATCCAATTCCAATTAGTGAAATAATATATTATAAAAAATATAAATATGACATGTCATCATAAGGGGAAAGGACTAAGAATGTCCATTCCCTATTAGGAATAAGGAATGAGATTTGAAATTGGTGTGTACTCATTTATATGTTTATAATGCAAGCTCACATTCCTTTGGCACTTATCACACATTTTCGTATGATCCTCAACATCTTTCTTTATGATTGATTAATAATATCCATAATTTAGCCTTTATTATGCTATATGCCAATATGGATGCCCCTGGTGTGCTTCACACGATATTCATTAATCATAGTGTTTCTTATAGCTTGTTGAAAATCTCCATCCTAGAAATATCTCTTTACCATAATGTTCCGATTCTCTATGGCTTCTTTTACAACATATGCCAGCATTTTGTCCTTATACCTACATATGATAACACTTACCCAACATACTTTTATTGGTGGCTTTTTATAAGCACCCATATTTATCTACAAGTCCGCAACTATGTTTTGCTCCTAGGGTTTTGAGTTTAACTTTGACTAACAACCCATCCACAAATCCACACATGGATATGCCTGAGTCTCCTAATTTTCTTTTGATTTTGTAATGACTCATTGGACAAAAAAGTCCACTATCTCCTATTATTTGAGTATATCCCTAGGAAAGTATCATATATCAAACTATCTTAGTTTGATTAACTGTTTGACTAATCTTCCTAACCAATTTATGCAACCTTTATCAAAATGGGAGGTCTATTTCTTTGTTGATGACATGAGCTTGAAAATAAGGACTGGATTTTTTGCTAAGACCAACACTGTGAAAGATGCTTTCTTAAGCTTGTTGTAGCACACATCAAATTCTTGTAGTATTTTATTGATATATTATATAGTTTTTTTATTTACCCTTCTCACTTACTAACATAAAGCTCACTACCTTAGAGGATATAACAATATACATGTATAAAGTGTTAGCTATAAGAGGGTGGATAACAAAGGTAGATGTAGAGGGTATACTTTTAACTACTCAAAGGTGTGCTAACAATTGTCATCCCACACAAATTCATTTAACTTCCTCAAAACCTTAAAGAATGACAATTACAATCAACAAACTTATAGATAAAACAAAACTAGTAGTGCACCTTATTAATATTTATACCTCCTTTAAAAACTTGAGAGGGGTTAAGATGACAATTATATCTATTTTTTGACAGTTGATCTCAATTTTTCGTAGAGAAATAATAGAACCTAAGAACTTCGTTGTCGATATCCTAAAAAGTAATTAAGAAAAATTGTTATATTATTCTTAATTAGTAATGATTTGAGAATCCTCTAGTCAGATTAAATTGGGATTATAAAAGATTATTTCTAAATATTAGTTATAAATCAATTAATAGTTTATGAAAATTTCCGAATGGGTGTAGTAGTTTTACAAAATCTAGCAAAATTAAAAATAGAAAATTAAATGAATGAATGCAAATAAAAACAACACTGAAATTTGTTAACGCAGTTCGACATACCTTGCTTATGTCTACGAGGCCCTCACCCAGCTTAATTACTTTCACCTGTGATACAACAATAGTTTTACTTAAGACATTATAGAGTCGACTCCACTCAACCTTTGACACTACCCCTCATCCTCACAACGTATGAAAATATTTCACATTCAATAGTAAGACTGCCTCGTACTAACCTCAACAGAGGATTTTCTCAACAATGTTTAATGATAATGATACGAAATAAACAACTCAATTGATTAAACAATAATTAATATAAATAAAGACAACACTTGAGATAAAAAGGAACTCCCCTAAATTTGTCGCTTCATCAACGAAAGAACAAGAAGTTGTCAACTAAGAAGTTTGCTATGAGCCTTCGATATAGTCACTGAAACATCCCATGCACAGCAGCCACAAAACGTCTTAAATCAATAAATGTTTCATCACCGAAACGTTAACCCAATAAAGCTATAACAACTATGATAACTGCTGAATTTTTTTGCACAAAACAACCAACAAAGACAGTAGCTACAAAGTTATGAAAACTTATGAAAATTTTGTATACTAAAATAAAAAATGACAACCACACAATTACCCAAAACCACCCTCAATTGGCGTTCAACAATAGGAAAGAATGTAGTTGGCTATCAATAATTATTGAGCCCACTTACTTCACCCAATCAATAGAAAATGCAGCAACAAGATGGATTAATTATCAACATAAAATTAGATGCAAAATCCCTAAAGTTACCACTTCATCGACAATTTACAACCACCAAAGGAACATGTAAATCCAAAACAAAAGATAGATCCTAGATTCAATGCATTTAGTAATTAATCCAACTCACGATTGTATTTTAAAAGCTGGCGAAAGAAAAGCACAGCTACAAAATCACACACACGCGATGAACGATGACCTTGTCAACAAAGTCGTGAAACGTTGACCAAAAATTCAGCAACACACCCACGTCAATTATCCATCCAAATCTCGTTAAACACACATTAGAAAAACATCTACTTAGGCTTCCAAAAAGAAGGACAACTCTAGTAAAAACCATATGCTAAAAATCTTCAGCTAAGGGTGGCGTGATTAGCCGAGAAGTTTGCAACAAAATGGACTTCTATCACAACTCAATCGGCTTACAAATATCACTGACAATATTCCTTGGATATCTAGTAGTTATAATCAAGTTAAAATTTTAGAAGATCACCATTATCTCACAATAGGATATACATGCTAAATACCGTCTTAATTAGGATTTTAAACTTCTCAAACTTGTCTTGAAAGAGTCTCACTTAAATACAACTAAGTCCAATTATCAAATAATGTTTAAAATAAAATGTTAAAATGTCATAACCTGTATCTTAATAGTTCACAAGAATGAACATGATTAAATTTAAATATAGTAGATATTAATTTTATAAACTATGTCTAGTTGGAATATTAGAAGATGAAAGGATAAAATTACACTTTATGACTATGCATACATAGATTAAATCAAACTATTTTGTCATTCCTAGTATTTGGATGAATATGTCATAATACTAGATGTTAATTTTGATCAATGATTATAATTATTTAATTTGATGATTAAAGATAAATTAAAGAGAGTTTTAATTTATTTAATTATAATTATAATTTACAATCACTGTCTAAATATTATGAACATAACGAGTCATATATATAAAGCAATTAAAGAGAAAATTAATTGAAATAAAATTAAAATTAATTGTGAAGTTTAAAAAACTTGAAGGATTAAATATCAGATAGTTTCTTTATTAAGATTAAATTATAATTATAATTAGAGTTAAATTTTAATTATAATTTATGGTTTAATTTAATATAACTTTAAAAGAAACCTTAGTCTCTCTCCATAAATTGGAAAGACATAAGGGAGCTAATACCTTTGTCAATCACTATCAAAAGTTACTCTATGGGTGTTGTTAAAGGTTATATAATTGGATAACTTGTGGTTGATGATTTCATTTAAGAGAAAACGTAATACAAGATACCAAATCATGTTTGCCTTTAACCCTTTTATTTCTTAATTCTTGTTTCAAATTATTCACTTAAGGTTATCTCTTAGGGAATTATAAAAGCTTTTTTGTTATGTCCATGCTTTGGTCCCAGTTGATTTTCCAATAACGGTAACATAGCTTCTTTTAATTGTTTAACTTTATTATGTTTATTGATTATTATTTATTTGACAAAGTTCTAAGACTAATGCAAAAGTTGCATTTTTTGTCTTTTAGGTTTATTATTGCTAGAAAAACATTGGTACATATCACTTTATCTTCCATTTCTAAAACACATTGATGGATATCCCGTAGTCCTCTTTTCTGTTTCTATAATCTTGCAAACAAATTGTTAGACATGGTTTGAATGATTAATTAAATAGTTTTAAATTATTTATTGAAGCATTGAAAGATGCTCGAAGCATCTTCTAGACACCATTAATGACACTAGTAGCCATCAACACTGGGTTATGAGGCTAATGGAAAAAGTAGTCATTAGTAAGATGATGGCGCTACCAATGAGAGAGAGGCGATGAACAAGCTAAATGAATTGAGTCATGACGAGGAATTCTTTGGGACAACACCACATAGACAAATAAGAGCAAAAATGGATAAGGAAAAAGCATAAAACAGACGTAATTTTGGAAAGGGGGAGCATGCATTTGACATATTTGCATATGCCAATCAACACCCAGAGCTTCGAGTAAGACACATGCAATGCACATGCCTAATAGAAAAGTTTCAACATGCAAGTGTTTTCAATCAAGCCAGGATAGCACCACTAAATTTGAGCTTAACCTAAAGCTCGGTCAATCAAGATTTGGCTTATTAACTTTTGTTTAGGTTAGGTCAGACCGCCACAAACATCACTAGTTTTTGTAAGGAGTTGTTACCTAATTGATATAAAAATCACGTAAGGTGTAATTGATAAGTATATTATTTACTTAATTTAACTTGATTGGTTTATTGAGAAAAATTAATGTCGATTAAATTAATTAAGATCTTATTTCACTATAAATGTCAATTATAACTAACTTTAGGATTATTAAGCAAACTTTTCATTAAAAAATTACCTTTTTAGCATTATTATTTTAAAAAATACTATCACATACAAAAATTCTTCAAAATTTCTTTAAGAAACACATAAGATATAAAACCTTTATTATTAACTTTTGGCGACAATTTGCTAATTCGTCGCCAAAAGTATAACTTTTAGCCATGATTAATGTGAATCGTCTCAAAAGGCTCCAGCACTAGCGACGAATTAAGCAAGTCGTCACTAAATGTTAATCATTTTGCGAAGATTAAAAAAATTCATCACAAAAGAGATTTATTTAGTGACGATTATGTAAAATATCGCAAAAACTTTGACTTTCTACAACGAATCTAAAATTCAATGCCAAAAGCTAACTTTTGGCGACAATTTCAAAATGTCGTCAAATGTTTATTTTGTTGTAGTGTATATTGATAAAAAATCCCCTCTAAACACTCAATATTTATATTTTTAATTTTTTAAAAATTAAAAATATTTTCATTAATTTAATAAGTATTTTTAATTTTTGTATAAGAGATTAATAATAAATAAAGATATAAAAGTAGTTAAAGTTAAACAATAAAGCATACAAAAATCGAAAGTTTCACTCGGTTACTTTGACAACAATATGACTTCACTTTAATTATGTATTTTGAAATAAATATAAATTTAATAAACTAATTTAAATATCAAGTAAGTTTAACTAAACTAATCATGTCCTCAAAGCTCTAATTATTTTATGCTTTTGTATAAGTCATGCAAACATATTTTTTAAATTTTTAGTGCCTAATACGACATTTAAATAACATTATATTATTTATGTTACATAAAAACTTAATTTAGTATTAAAAAGTTTTGGAGACTATAACCTTTCGGGTAAAGGACACGAGGCTCTTCTGGAACTTAAATAACTTCAGAAAACTCTATAATTTTTATATCTTTTAAAAAGCTTCGTACAAGTTTTATTTCTAAAAAAACTCTCTTAAACTTCCATGAAAAAGTATCAACAAAACACATATAATGTGAACATCATATGTAAACCATTCAAATGTTGTTAATATAATAAACATGAACTAATTAATTTCAATCGAAATTAATAATTTATTATAATTATCTTAAATTATTAGTTTAAGTAATATTCAATAGAAACGAATAAAATTTAAGAGTTAAATTGAGTCATCATATTAATAATACTTGACTGGTATATTTATGTATTCATATATGCACATTTTGTCGTTATTTTGTGACGAAATTTTGTGATAATAAGTTAGTTTAGAAAATTAAAAATCATAATAATATTTTTAGAATTTTAAAAATTAAAAATTTTAAGTTACTTAAAATACATAAGAATCCTATATCTTTTATCCTATTCTTTTATTTGTATATATACTCAGGTTTGTACCATATAGATTTGGTATGTAGTCATTTTTATAAAATATAAATCACTTTTATCATTTTTTTTAAATAGTTGGGGTCGTTTTATTTTTAGGCTTAATTTTATAAGTTAGAGGAGATAATAAATAATGTTGGAGCACCACTCTTAAATATAAATTCTCGTCTTATGTAAAAAAAAAGTTTATAATTGTTAGTTTTGGGTATGTGTTAAATAAATTTTTAAATAAATGTTAAATGAAAATTTAAATAATACTGATTCATCAATTATTTTCTATATTTTTTAAAATTATAAAATAATTCAAAATTAAGTTGCGAACGTGATCTAAGTAATTATTAAAATATTTTCTTAGGTAATTATTGAAACTTATATTAATAGAAATTGTTATTAGCTTAGGATGTTTGTAATGTTTTCTTAAGTGGTGTTGTAATGATATTAGTTACGAGCCAAATTTGTTTTATGTATGATTTTAAAAATAATGTCATCTTGCTTAATACTATCATCAAATATGTCAAAAGTCAATCAATTCAAAAAAAATTACACAATCTGCGACTTAACTTCACAAAAAGTTCTCCAAATCTGTGACGTTTACACTAAACGTCGCGGATTTGGAGAACTTTTGTGATGCTTTTTTATTAAAAAGTCACCAAATAAAAACTATGTCGTTTCTCTAAAGAAAACGTCACTGAAGACTTCGTTAACAAAATCACCTGTCCTCTGCGCTTTATAGTTAAAACGATGTTTGGGTATTGTTTTGAAATTTTTTACCAATCGTGTGCCGTATGTAGCTTTCTCTCTTTTCCTGTTCCTTCAACAGCTTCAATTCTCCCTCTGAAAATCACATGTCCTCTGCGCTTGCAGATTCCTACGGTACGCTCCAATGCCCACTATTCTTTTATCTTCTTATTTAATTTGCTAAAGTTCGAACCTTTTTGTCTAGTGGGTTTTGGTTATTCGAAGCACAATAATGAAATACCCACTAAAACTTGTCTTCCAACTTGTCTCCCCTTTGACATTTCTAGG
>JAOQMP010000002.1:29501364-29519277 GCA_027563575.1 Erythroxylum pedicellare
TATCCATTTTATACTATAATCATATTATAATATAATCTAAGCATATCATATTATACTATAATCTAAGCATAATGCATTACAAAAATATCAATGTAAATTATATCATATTTCAAGTAAAAGAATTGAAATTATAAAATTCATACTAAAAGAGAAATAAAAATAAAGAACTGAAATCATTTTTTCAAAGAACAGACATTTCATCAAACACCTTACATGCATCAGAAATTTATCCTAACTTCATAACTAAAATCATGTCTTGTCCCTTCTATCACTAACAGTTATACCTTAAAGTTGTTTTCCAATCACAAAATATACAAATAAACGAAAGTAATCAAATACTTAAATTAACTTTCATCTAATATACAAAAAAAACACATGACAGTAGTTGGAAAAATACCTCCACCGAAGGACACGATGACAATGATTGGAGAAGACAACGTCGATGAGCAGAAAAGGAGTCTACAATAGAGAAACCGGAGAGAAGAAAGCCGAAAAGGAGAACCTTAAAGTTGTTTTCCAATAACAAAATATACAAATGAACGAAAGTAATCAAATATTCAAATTAACTTTCATCCAATATATGAAAAAACACATGACGGTAGTTGCAAAAATACCTCCATTGAAGGACACGATGAAAATGGCCAGAGAAGACAACGCCGACGAGCAGAAAAGGAGTCCACAAATAAAGAAACCAGATAGTAGAAAGCCGAAGAGGAGACGCAGGAAGAAGGAAGAAGAAGACACAGGTGGGGAAAGATGTCGGGTGAGTTTAAATTTGAAAAGAATTTACCGACAAAAATTTTCGTAGGTAAACTCAAAAAATTTTTCTTCTGCCAATAATTCTCGCCTTTTTACCGACGGATATCTTATACTATCACTAAATCCTTTACCGATGGGAATCTTATACCGTCGTTAAAGTCGATCGCAAAATTTGCCGAGATGATTTCCCTCCTTATTTAGCAATGGATATTAGTACCGTCACTAAACAAAAATTTTCCCGTCAATTTTACCGATAGAAATGGATTTTTCATTAGTAATTTGTAACAGTATATTTTCCGTTGGTAATTTTCCTTCACTAATTCTTGCTTTTCTTGTAGTGTTTTAACATCTTTATAATTTGTAAAAGGACTCAAATATTAAAAGAAAATTACTGTTAATTCCTACTCCATAGTAGTCCACATTAAGACAAATAGGTCTAAATATACTCAAGCAACTTTAACTTCTATGCTTTCCTAAGAATCCTTGAGATCTTCTCATAAACCATAGTTAATTTAACGAATTCTCTAATAAGACTACTTGTGAGTTGGTTACCCATAATTAAGCTCACCTTTTGGAAATGTATCGACCACTGAACATGATTTTATTCGAATGCCTCCAGTATATACAATAACGACCAAAGCTAGTAAGGAGTTGACTGTAAGTTCGGCATTTTCTAATGCTCGGGAGTCTCTATCTACAACTGAAATTAAGTTGAAAAGCTACGAGAAGTCGGTGTACTTTGCTCTTGAAAATATGACTTTTGTCCCATAAAATAAAACCCGGTGAACTGATGTCCTTTGTGCTTATTTTCCAATCGAACTTTTAAAATGTTCATTTGTTTGTTTCTTAATTTTTATCTGTAAGGGACAAATTATTAACCCTCTAAGTCTAATACCTAATTAAGGTTTTTAAAAGGAAAGCTTCAGAGATGTTTAAGGAATTAATAATTTCTTGAGATCCAAAGGCATCTCTTACCAACTATATACTTGTCCAAATGAAGTAAGCAATTAATTTTGATTTACATAATTCCAAAATAAGCCTAATCTTCAACTAATTTTATGTACGTATGCATCAAATTTCCAATTAAGTAGTCATCAGTGGTTGTGTTATATGACATTTCTGAGGTGGCAACCACCAATTTCTCCACGGTTCAGAGCAAAATTAATTGGCTTTGGTATTATTCCCGGCCACAAGTATATTTTTGTCTAAATAATTCAAGATGAGAATGCGCTAAATTGAATATGCAAGATCGATTTACGTAGTTTGACAATTTTGCCTAGTCCACGGGCAAAGAATAAATTGGTGTTTAACTCTTAAGCCAAATATCCGGAAGTACACCTCGTAAGTGTTTATATAATCGCATAACAAAAAATGAGAGACCTGTGTCTAAAACTTCATCTACTCCATATATTTATAGGCAGATGGAGTAAAGAAAGTCATAGACAAATCCCAAAAGATTTGCATGAAAATTTTGGTCACTTCATGCGTGCATTTTGTGTGTGAGGACGGTGTCCTAAAGATGTCAACAATGCGGTGCTATTGATTCTTTCTCATTCACTTGCCAACTTATTTTTCAACTTGTAGACATTTTTTTCAACAGGCTGTGTGTTCCGTAGCCTCTTTTGATGCGATTTTCAGCAGCCATTTTCACTCGCAATGCCCAAAAAATCACCTTCAGTGTCAAACACTAATGTATATCCACTGCGATGTTGTTGTTTTCCAATGTATAACCTCCTTCAATAACTCCTTTGGTTTGACAATTCGTAAAGCAACTTTGCTTTCAAATAATTTTATGTCTATCGAATTTAACCGTTAAGCATGTATGTACAGGAATGATAAGAGTTACGTCCAAAGATTACCTGCATTACTGTATTCATTGACGCAGTGAAAATGGTTGAAACCTGGGAGGTGAGTACAACTGGATCAGCCATACCTGTAGTGAAAATTCAAAGCAAGAAACCCTCGCTCCCTTTCTCAGTCTCTCTCTTCTCTCGCATTTACACCTCTCCCTCCCCACCATAAATGCTATTGCACCCTCTCAATACGATCTGCAATAACTCCTTTGCTGCCACATACTCTCCACCTGTTCCCTTTCTTCTTCTTTTTCTCATCTTCTTCAATTTCCATCTTTCTCTTTCTGTCTCTTTCTTCTGTTTTCTTTTTTACATGGTCATCCTTTACTCTCTGTCTCTCTCCCCTCCAGTGCCCTATTCTTTGTGCTGTTTATGTCACCAACTAAACAAACTGGAGAGCAGACCCCTCAAGCTCTAACAGCTATCTTTCTAGTTCCTCCTAAATCTTAGAAGCTAATCAACACTTGTTTTATTCGACTATCCCAAGAACTTGAGAGAGGTTTCGAGGTTTGGCCTTAAAGCTTTTCGGCTGGTAAGATATCACAGACTTAAATAATCTTTTTCAGCATCGAATACCTGTAAATGGTACTCCAAGTCCGCCATTGACGTCTATCTGGAAATATCCAAGATCCTACATTTATCTATTTCATACATTTTTTTTTCAACTCCTAGATTTATGATCTTAGCGTTAATGTCTCTTGCAGATAGGGTCGGAGAGAGGGAGAGAGGGAGAGAGAAAGAGAAGGGCATGAAATGAGATTCAGCGAGATCTTAGTGGGCGTTACATTCTTGGGAGTTGGGGAGTTGAAATTGTTGGCGGTGTCAAAGGGGTTCGCTCAATGTCAACTCTTGACGCTATAATTTCTAATTGTAGTCTTTTGGCACGTAACACTAGAAAGGCTTTAGACTTTTTCATGGTAAACCAAAATCCAAAGTCATTTGCGCGCTTTTACTACTTGTATTAATCTTGTTAGCTTGCTCAGACAACTTCAAAAGAAGCTCTTAAGCTAACCCCACAAATACTAACCTTGACCATTACATATTAAACAACAACCAGACAAGAGCAAGAAAAGAGAGAGATGTCTGTTGCTTAGGGTTTGTGTGGAACCGACCTTCCGTTTACTATGGAGTTTGAGGGAGAAGAGAAATTACAGGATTCCTCTCCTCATCACAGCGAGTAAATCAAGGTGCAGTCTTTCTTGTTCAATTTCTCTCTCCATTTTTTCCTTTCTCCCACAAAGAATTGTTACTCTGCTTCTTTAATCTTCTGGTTATCCTCGAGCATGTCTGTGGGTATATTATTCCAGGGATTCTTTTTGTCTCTTTTGGATGTAGCGTTCTTTGTGGTGGTGGGACGATTCTAGTTTAGCTATTTTGGTATTTGATCATCACCTCGATGTCCCATCCTTTCACCGAATGAAATATGCTTCTCGGACCACCTATGTACTTAAGCTTGGAAGACTAGGATTTTCAAGAAACATTCTTCGTGTATGAACGAAGAAGAGATTTTGTGTGTGCGTCTGTCAAATCCAGAGAGACAGAGAGAAGGCTTGCTTGTGTTTCAGGTCTGCATATACGTTCCTACAAGCGCTGCTTGTGGAATACAAATCACATGCCTTAAAAGGTTCAGATATCTAATTAATATATTTTCAAGGAAAAGGGTTGGTTTGGTTTTTCTTGTTAGTCTTCTCTTAGTGTAAGCAAATCCTTACCAACTAAAGTTCTTGAGCATTTATTAACATGCCATATATCTGCAGTGGATTATTCTTTTCCTTCCATTTTCTGTTGTGAGTACAGATTGACGGGCATAGCTTCAAGATTTCTGTTGTTTAAGATTTATCAACATGTTCCAACCAAACATGTTTGAGAGCCACCATATGTTTGATATGACACCAAGAATTTCCGAAAGTGATTTGGGGAAGCTGAAGGATGATGATTATGAGACTAAATCAGGCACCGAAACAAATGACCATCCCTCCGGTGATGAAGATCCCAACCAACGCCCTAAAAGGAAGCGTTACCATCGGCATACACAACGTCAAATCCAAGAGATGGAAGCGTAAGCAATTGCAGTTTATGAAGTCTTCTTAACTTTATATATTGGATGGAAATGGAGGTGTAACAAGACCTTAATAACCGTGTCATGCCAATGACTGAGCTCTTGGTATTTTTGACGTTTCCAGTTTTTTCAAGGAGTGCCCTCATCCGGATGACAAGCAAAGAAAGGAGCTCGGTCGCGAGTTAGGATTAGTGCCTTTGCAAGTCAAGTTTTGGTTTCAGAACAAGCGCACCCAAATGAAGGTTGTGGGATCTTCTATGATCTACTTTCCCCTTCATTTTGACTCCTACCTTATTATGAATTAGTAAAAGCTTGGTGAGACGAGAAGAACCCTTCCTTCCTTGTGTTTTTAATATATCTAACTTAAAAAGACATCGACTTAAAATTTAAGGCTATTTATTGGTGCTTTAAATTCATTATTGCGCCTGCTTGAGTTGGGCATAATCACCACTAAAGACTATTAGCTGGGGTAAACAATTTGTGCAAATACAACTGGCGATTGTATTGGCAATCACTGGTTATTTCTTTGCCATTCGCCACTTAATATACGTTAATATGATTTGTTCCGACCTAATTAGTTACAGAATTTCCTTTTTCCTTTGATTCCCCCTTTTTTTGTTTTCAATTCATATTTTACGCAAGAAATATGATACACTGCACTAATATTTAGAACTTAGTTTCCAACTATGAAATTAGCTTCCATTGCTAATCATTGTATCTGTTGCAGGCTCAACATGAACGTCATGAGAACTCAATTCTCAAGGCAGAAAATGAAAAACTTCGTGCAGAAAACAGTAGGTACAGAGAAGCCCTAAGTAATGCCTCATGCCCCAATTGTGGTGGCCCAGCTGCTCTTGGTGAGATGTCCTTTGACGAGCAGCATTTGCGAATCGAGAATGCTCGTTTAAGAGAAGAGGTAACTAGTGGAACACTGGAAGTAATATAATCTTCGATTATTGTTGAAATATAAAGGGGTTTTATTTGTTAACATTACAGATTGATAGAATATCTGCAATCGCTGCCAAGTACGTCGGCAAGCCCTTGGCTTCTTTTTCCCAGTTTGCTCCAAATTTACCTCCTAGGTCTCTTGATCGGGGACTTGCAAGTTTCGGAACGCAATCAAGCTTTGTTGGCAACATGTATGGAGCTACAGATCTTCTTAGGTCGGTTACTAGCCCCACGGAGGCGGAAAAGCCAATCATAGTTGAACTTGCTGTTGCAGCGATGGAGGAACTCATGAGAATGGCTCAGACTGAGGAACCATTGTGGGTTCCTGGTGAAAATCGCACTGAGGTTCTGAATGAAGAGGAATATCTGAGAACTTTCCCGAGGGGAATTGGGCCAAAACCATTGGGATCAAGGTCTGAAGCTTCGAGGGAAACTGCTGTTGTTATTATGAACCATGCTAACCTTGTTGAGATTCTCATGGATGTGGTACGTTTTCATCATCATGGATTGGAAATTGGAATCAATACAGAAGAATGAAGAGATATTTAGATGAATAACTAAGTGCTGCTTTATGCAATATTGTTTTCCAGAGTCAATGGTCCACTGTTTTTTCCGGTATAGTATCTCGGGCAATGACCCTGGATGTTCTGTCAACAGGAGTGGCTGGGAACTATAATGGAGCCTTGCAAGTGGTAGTCAATATGTTGAACTTCTTCAGGACACTAATATGGTTTGTTTGTATTTTGATCATTGCATTATTAACTTGAAAAGAAAAAATTTTCAGATGTCAGCAGAATTCCAAGTACCTTCGCCACTCGTCGCAACTCGAGAAACTTACTTTGTGAGATATTGTAAGCTCCATGCTGATGGGACTTGGGCAGTGGTTGATGTTTCCTTGGATAATTTACGCCCTTGCCCTATATCCAAGAATAGAAGGCGACCATCAGGTTGCTTAATAGCAGAATTACCAAATGGTTACTCCAAGGTAGTAATTCCAACTCTTTATTATTATTCTTATTCTAGAAAATTGAATTCTACCTAATAATAAACCGTGATGTATGGTTGTGGAGGTGACCTGGGTTGAGCACATTGAAGTGGACGATAGATCGGTTCATCATTTATATAAAAATTTGGTCGACTCTGGTCTTGCTTTCGGAGCAAAACGTTGGATGGCTACCTTAGATCGTCAATGCGAACGTCTTGCAAGTTCAATGGCAATTAATATTCCAGCGGGAGATCTTAGTGGTACTTATAGTCGTTTCTCAAATCCACTTGATAAATATTATGTGTAGTGAATAAGCACACATATATCTTCATTGGCAGTCATAACATCTCCAGAAGGAAGGAAGAGTATGTTGAAGCTGGCTGAAAGAATGGCAATGAGCTTTTGCACAGGCGTTAGTGCTTCTACTGCACACGCATGGACAACATTATCAGCAACAGGCTCTGATGATGTAAGAGTCATGACCAGGAAGAGTATGGATGACCCAGGCAGGCCTCCCGGCATCGTTCTCAGCGCTGCAACTTCTTTTTGGATTCCGGTTCCACCTAAGAGAGTGTTTGATTTCCTCAGAGATGAGAGCCAACGAAGTGAGGTAATCAAAGCCTAGCAATTTCAGTTTGTTGTTGTCCAAATAAAATTGTAAGAAAAATATAAAGAAATTAATGTTTTGGTGAATTCACAAATTTTCACGCAGAAGCAAGGATAATCGTATAGTACTCTAAACGAAAGAATTCTACATTGTTCATAGTGACAAATATTTCTTTACTAAATATTATTACAGTGGGATATCCTTTCAAATGGTGGGGAAGTTCAAGAAATGTCTCACATAGCTAATGGACGGGATCCTGGAAACTGCGTGTCTTTGCTCCGTGTAGATGTAAGTTGAATGAAATTGTGTTGCAGTTTTTCTTTTACATAGTTAAACTTGCAGTCTGATATTTGCATGCAAACGCCAAATGTAGAGTACAAACTCAAGCCAAAGCAACATGTTGATACTCCAAGAGAGCTCCACAGATTCTACAGGCTCATATGTAATATATGCGCCAGTGGACATTGCAGCAATGAACATTGTACTGAGTGGTGGAGACCCAGACTATGTGGCGCTACTTCCATCAGGTTTTGCCATACTTCCTGATGGGCCTGAAACGAGCTCGGGTGGAGGAATTAGCGCTGTTGGATCTGGTGGCGCATTAATCACTGTTGCTTTTCAGATCTTAGTTGACTCAGTTCCGACTGCTAAACTCTCCCTTGGATCAGTAGCAACTGTTAGCAGCCTAATTAAGTGCACAGTTGAAAGGATCAAGGCCTCAGTTATGGGCGAGAATGCTTAACCCTGACTGAATTTTCGTAAGTTCAACCTTCTCCTCTCATTTACATTTTTTATTTCTTTTTAATTCAGAGAGCAATTTAATAGTGTTCTCTTTTATCCTTCACCCTGAGTTGGAGAGAGTACCTACCTCGGTAATATCTAAATAGGGATCATATCTTATCATTTTGGAATCTCTCCTTGCTCTAATTTGGAACAGAACATATTTCCTGTCACAAACGAAATGTAAATGTTTCATTATTTTGGCAGCTAGCCCACCTTAAGTCTAGAGAAAGGCACGACATGTCATATTATCTTGTAAGAAAATTGTCTGAAACGTGTTCACATTAATTTGCATTGTAACAATGTTTTCAAACTAACGTCCAAATCGTTACGATAGGTACATTATCAGAGTTGTACTATGTCTATATGTTGGCAATTAGCAAAGCCAATTGCTGTCGTTGTTTTGATTGCAATTAACCGAAATGCTAAAAAATCATAGTCTCATTCAGTTTGCTTAACGTCAAATATTTGTTGCTTATAACAGTACCTAAAGGACATGACTAAAAACCCTAATGCCTAGGAGGAATTTTAGTTTCATGAAATCGTAACATATAAAAGCCTCAATTTCGACCTTTATAAGATTACGGGATCAATAAACCAACCAATGTCTTTATTCTCTTTTCATTATGTCATTTTGGTATCAGTCTTCTAACCCTATGCAATATTCTCCTGCAGCTAGAACAAGAGAAGGAAGAGAAGGGGAACTGATCAAGAAAAACAAAAACAAACGATCTATGGAGTATGATGTTTGCTTCAAATACTATTTAAAAAAAAAAAACACAAAAAGTGGAAGTCAAGAACGCACCTTGGATGATCCTTGCCTTAGTGGTGTCTGTCGAAGAAAGGGTTTTAGGTTCGGGTATTGACTTCCTTTGCCTAACAAAGATGAAAGTAAACTCTCGTTGTTTTTGTATTCGATTGCTACCGTTTAAGTTGTCTCTTAGGATGAGGTTAATCAGTGAGTGGGGCTTGTTAGTTAGGAATAGCTGGTGTTATTTGTATTGGAATAATCAATGCTTTGTCCTCCTCTTATCTGTTTGATGTTGTTTGATGTTTCGTCTGTCCTTTTCAGCAATCATACACCTCGTGTTAAACGGTTTTCATGGTTTCTCGAATCTTATTCACACGCGCAAATAATCTTCACTAAATTTGCACGTGTGATTAAATTTCTTCCTCTTGTCATGTTCAAAAAAGAAATCATGTGATAACATGAAATAAATCAACTACATATTGTCTATTAATCATGTATTTAACTTAATTTAAATATTAATTTTTTGATTATCTAATTAAACTGAAGTAAAACTAACAACCTTTATTTAACAAGAATTGCATAAAACCTATTCACAATAAGAATAAATATAAATTTAAGTAATATAAACAGCTATAAAGTATAAATAAAATTTTAATTTTTGTTTTTGTTTATTTTAGGCATTATGGATACTAAAGTCTTTTTTTTTTTTTTAACTTTCTTCACTAACTGCAATCTTTTAAATTTGGTCGTGCATCATCAACAGTAAACAACAATTTCCTAAAAGATTTCGAAGCAGTAATATATAGGCATGAATTACAAAGAAAGGAAGAGTGAGTATATTGATAATTTCTGGGCTTCTACTGGAATGCCTTTATTATAATCGAAATGATGATAGAAACGTCTACTTATTAATTCATAATGAAAAGAGAAACTTTGTATGTTTTCCTACTCCTACATTGTATTATTAGTGTAGGATAAATTGTAACTTTTTTGCAAGTAGAGAAATAAATGTTAAATGACAGGGTAGTTTTTCACAAGTCCGAATGTGTGTATGCTCATATATATTCAGTCTTCCCAAGCCAATTGATTTTCATTCACATACTTGAAATATCAATCACCTACCCCACCCAATATATATGGCTCAGGAACACTGAAAATCCCTACCTTACATATGTAGTGTCCCTAACTAAGCCGTATATATATATATGTATGTACGTATGGCTTAGGAACGCTGAAAATCTAATGCATACACGGCTTAGTTAGGATATTGGGTGGGGTATGTGCTTGATATTTCAAGTATTTGAATGAAAATCAATTGGCTGCGGAGCACTGAAAAATCCCAGCCATACGATCATGGTTTCAACTTCACAAACATTTGACTGCGGATTCGGTTAAATACAGTCATTTAATAACAAAGTTCTTATAGGCATTAGTAAGTATGCTGTGTGTAACATCAAATGTTGGATAAGACACAACACAACCAGAAAAAGGAAAGAAACGCATGATACTATCAACAAAATTGATTGTAATTTCATCTTTAAAAAGATCAAACACCTTGAGGATGAAATCATCCCTTTTCTTTGAAAAATCTTAGGTTGTAATAGTTTCCCAAAAATCTCCGATTTGACCACAATTGCTTGTAATTGTATTTGTCGGTTATTTGGTATAAATCAATTGTATCAATAATTGTTAATTTTTCAGCACAAACGAAAACAGAAAAATAAATACGAAATTAAATAGATCAACACCTGAGATTTGGTAAGACAGTTCGACACACTTTACCTACGTCTGCGAGGCCCTCACCCAGCTTAACATTTTCACTAACGATAATAGTTTTTTATAAGGTTTTATTGAGTCGATACTATTCAACCCTTGACGCTATCCCTCGTCCTCACTATCCGTAAAAGTAATTCACACCCAATAATACGATTACCTCCTGCTAACTTCAACATAAGATTTTCTCAACAATGATTGATAATAATGATGATAATAAAACAACTTAAGTGATTGAAACAATAAAGAAATAAACAAAGACAACACTTGAGATAAAAAGCAACCCTCCTAAATATGTCGCTTCATCAACAAAAGAATGGAAAGTTGTTCACCAAAAAGTTTGTTGTGAACCTTTGATATGGTCACTGAAACATTCCACGCACAGCAGCCACAAAGACATCTCAAACCAACAAATGTTTCATTACCGAAATGTTAACCCAATAGAGTTGCAACAACTACGACAACAACTGAAGTTTTCCACACAAAACCAACAACAAAGACAACAATTACAAAGTCACGAAAACTTTTAGAATTTACACACACCAACATCAAAAACTACAGCCACAAAATTAACAATTTATTGATAATGAATAGCCTAATAAAATCATGTAAACACTATAGAAAAACTAGCTAACAAAATGCACACACTAGACACCAAAGAAGCTCTCAATGGTCATTCAAAAAGGCAGTAGAGAACACAATACAAAGTCACACGCAATCAACAATTTTTAGCCCCCAAAATCACATCATCTTTGAGAGAAAAGTCAACAACACATAAAGATAATATCCCCACAAAATTAGCTACCAATATGATCCAAGATTACCTGGAGAAATCACAACTGCAAGAACACCCAATCAACGACAACACACCAAAGAAAACGCAGCACAAAACCATTCAGCCCAGGTGACGTGATCCATAACACAAAAATAACCAACTGAGCCATGCAATTGCTAAAAGAAAATTACAACTGCAATCACAAACTCATTAACCACACACAACAACAACAAATGTAGTACACACACGCAACCTGGATTGCGTAAAAACGCCAATAGAGAATCAGCTGCTCAAACAGAAATGTTAATAGCCACACACAGGAAAAAAATCAAAGTAGTAGTCTCTTCAGCCCTATTGTCACCTGACGCAAAAGGTAGGCCTAATATGATAGATTTCTATCATAATTAGGAGACTTTACAAGATAGAATTCTATCTTTCATACAATCTTTTATCAGTTATTATTTAATTTCAACCTCTAAGTCCAGCTATAATCAACCAATCAAATCCAAGATATTCTATCCCATCTTAATTAGAATCTGAAGCTAATTAACATTATCTTGAAAGTCCAATTATCAAATAATGTCAAATTAATAATAAGATAAATAACATATATCTTAACATTCTTAATTCAGTGTCGCAAAACTAAAAACATAGTCTGTGTGCCAGTCATGTTCGTTAATGGTTTTCTTTAACAAGAATTAATATCATTTTATATTTATATAAATTAAATTAAATATTAAAATAATAAAAATAAAATTTAGGTTCGCTAAAATTATAGATTAGAAATTTATTTTTCCTAAGAAAAAATTAATGACAACATTATTTTTAGAGGTGAAGAAAGTTCAAGAAAAACTATCATAAGACTAAAATAAAAAGATTTTTATTATAAATTTATGTTGTCTCATTTGTCCATGAATAAATTTATAATATGTGATTTGGACTATTATGAGATATATAGGCCTAAAAAAAATTATTTAGAGTACTGAACTTGTTCCTAGCAAAGACACTTTATGCTTAAGTTAGAGAGAGTTGTGAGTGTTAAGTATATAGAAAAATCTCTAATTAAGCTTAATGATGGTGATTATAAGAACTTACTTTAAAGTGTCTTCTTGTTATAGAAAATCTTTCAAGAAATACAGTTGAACTCTAACTATCTTTGTAGAGTTTAGGTCTAACTTCTACTAGGAAGCTTAATCCATCTTTTGGAACTTCCATATATTAAGTAACCTTATCATTTTTTTGAAAAATTAAAGAAATATATTAATAAGAAGTGTATGAAGTTTACAAATCAATCATACTGAGGAGTACCCTTACACCATTAAAGAAAATTTGAATACAATCATCCTTACTAAAACATCCAGATTGCTACTTATATAAGAAACTAGAAGCTAGACTTTCCTAGGATACCGGTTTACTATATTCTTTATCCTTATCATCTTTTAATAAGTTGAAGTACTTCAAATGTTGTCTCTTTTAATGTACCTGACTAGTTTTTGAATCTTCTGCTACTTCCTTCTCTCCATATCCCTTGCATACCTATACTTGGAGCATTCACACACATCTCAAAAGTGGTCCTAGGAATCCCTGAATGATCCATCTTCCATTGAATTATTTCAAAGAAAAAAGTTGTTGGAAGATTCCACTGACATAACCTTGTTTACCTTATTCCAAATACCTGTAGCAAAGTAACATTTAGAGAATAAGTGATTCCTGGGTTCATCTATCTCTATGCATAAAGATCACGTTTTATTTAAGGACAAATTTTAATCTATGCATTGTACCCAATATATATTTTTTTTTATGATTAGCCATAGCAAAATGAGGTTTTAGGTAGTAAGGATTTATTCAAAACAACTTTGAACCAAGGCACTCTAAAAGTTTGAGTTTTCATTAAATCCCTACATACCTTGTTGGTTAAATCATAGATTAGCTTACCTTTCCAATAATACCTATCAGGGCTAAATACATTTGGAGAATGATCAGGTTTGTAGCTCCAGAGTTCCTAAGGCATCTCTCAATTATTCTCAACTATCATTGTATAGACTTTATCCACCAACATAACTTGTAGCCTAGCTGCAGGAGATTCAAGTTGTTGAATTAATTGTCTACGACCAGTTCAATTGTCATACCACACAAAATCTCTTTCCCCATTTCCCACTTTGCATAAAATTTTAGGTTTAACTTAATCTCTTAGCTGAAGAATATGGCTAAGAAACCAAGAATGAGAAGAACTTTTATGCATAATCCATATTCTTTATTGATCTTATTCATTAAGTATTATTGAAATTTGTAAGTGGGTCTTGTACAAATAAGCGTTAAAATGGTTTTTATATGAATGGGCCTTTGAGCTTTAAGATTAAACAAAGAGAATGTGCATTGTTGAACAATTTAATCTTACATCATATTTTCACTAACGATATATCATTAGCCCCTCAAACTCTTTTTTTGGATTAGCATGAAAAATAAAATTGTATTATTAGGCTTGTAGACATATAGACATAATCAAGACAGTCCTTTAGACTAATTGGGGAGTATCTTCGAATCATCCAATCATATTATCAAAGGTTTGAAACAGATAGATCAAGATAATTCAAAATCATCACTTACACTGATTAATAAATCTATATAGGCTATAGGGATAAGCATCATCCAATCATATTATCAAAGGTTTGCAACAGATAGATCGAGATAATTCAAAATCATCACTTACACTAATTAATAAATCTGTATAGGCTATAGGGATAAGCATAAAAGAAATATTAACCTCGTATATCCAACTTAGGTTTTCTTAATTGGTCCTGCTTGATATAGATTGATAATTTGATAAGAATCATCACCTTTGAGGATTTTGTGAGAATATTTTCTATGGAATACAATTATTCCTCACTATATAGAGATTCTTTCACTACTTGTAGGGAGATGAATTACATGCTTAATATTAACTATTGATCTAGGTTAATTTTGACTATCCATCCCTCTATACAAGGCACAAGATGTGAAAGATAACTCACATTAATTTTTTAAAAAAGATAGCGTACTTTTATGTGCGAGAAACGATCCTTGCTTTGTTTGTTTTCCTACTCTCTTAATAAGAGTCAACATTAAGGTGATTTAAAAGCTTATAACATTTTTCAAGTAAAGCCCACATCTCTTTCTTTTTGTCTTTTTAATTTGTGGAGAGTAGTATGGATAAGAGGACTAGTTTAAGGAATGAGGCTACTAGCTCTAATAGATGTAGTAATGTAAGATTAGTGCAGAATTCAAGAAGATTAGGTAGAAATTTCACATTCCTAAAGAGATAGAGTTACTATATTCCGATGATGAAGAGTTAATACCCCCCATGAACCTAAGACTCTTTGTTACAAGTTTTGTTTTATGGAAAGGAAATAAAGAGATTTCCCTATACTTGAGGTTTGTCAACCTGTAGGTTTTTATTTTTATGCCAAGGAGTAAGTTTTTAGGGAATAAGTTTTTCGTCTTTTATATATTTGCTTCCTTTTTTGAACAATATTTGAACTCTTATTACAACATCTAAATTTTAGCATTTTAGTCCTTAGATTGTTCATTAGCTTGGGGAGGTTCAAGGGTGTTGACTTTTCTAATAAAATTAGCAGATGGATAGATATTATTTTATCTTGGGATGAGAATAACTAAGCTAATTTTAGATTTTTTAAAAGTGAGAATATTAGAAGATTTCCAAATTACCTTTTACATATGACCTTAAATTGCGTAAACTAAATTTAGGGTAGGCCTCTTAGACAAATCTCAAGTTTTTAAGTTTGTAAATGTAAATATTTAGATTGTTAGGGGTGTTCCTCAAAAAGACATTTCAACACTCAAAGTAATGAGAGCTACGGGTGCTAAATATATAGAGAAATCTCTAATTGAGTTTAATGACATTATTTTTGACAACTTATCTTGGAGTGTTTTCTTTTTATAAGCAATCATTTAATCCAACTTCTACTAGAAAGCTTATCTGTTTTGATTAGGACTACACTTTTACACATAAAAATTCATATCTTAATTGATCTTATTCACCAAATATCTTTGAAATATGTAAGTGGATTTGTTATAGCTAGGCCTCAAAATGATTTTCATACGAGTGAGATTTTGGATTTCAATTTTTTTAATAGGCTTTACTAAGTTAAAGATGATAATGGGTCGGGTCAAGTCCAAGCTTGGAGCTACCCTACCCCAGTTTAGGCCCAAATTTATAAATATTTTTAAAATTTTCAAAATGACTTAGTTTTGCAATTATTTTTCGGGCCTAAAAGACCAGGTTTAAGGCCTAGTAAACCTTAGTCTGGCCCATTGACCAGGCCCGAGGCCCAGTTGTCAAGCCTATACTAAATAATCTATGCCTACATCATATAACTGTAAATTACATCATGGTTTAGGGCTTAATTTAACATATATTTAATCGTTAATTCAATCATTTAGTATGTGTTTAGGCTAGAATTGTGCTAGTTTGTTAATTATTTGTGTTTAAGTGTTTTTATGGGTTAGTTCAAGTCTTTAAGCTTAAATATTATGTTTTTAAGGAACATTGATGTATTTGTTAGTGTTTCAGGGTTAACATTGAAGAACGAAGAAGTTTCAGAGACATTCAGGCCGAAACAATAACCCACGATCATGGCACAACAGGTCATGATTGTGACATAAGCACCAAAGTTGGCCTATGATCGTGGAATAAAGCCCATGATCGTGACAGAAGTCCAGGAAATGGCCCATGTCACAATTGTGACAGAAGGCTCGGATGTGGCCGACAATCGTGGCCTGCATCAGATAGAGGCACAGACACGAACAAAGGTTAAGTTTTGAGGGATTTTTCAGACCTTTCAGACCACAAAAAACCCTAAGACTACTTAAAACATAAGGAATATTTAAAGAACACGAAAAAGTGGCAGAGAAGGAGCTTTTGCCTAAGCCATTTTTGAGAAACCCTAGAGAGAATTCATCAAGAGATTGAGAAAGAGAAGAAGGAAGAGAGAAGTGGAGAAAAAACTGACTCGATGTACTTCCCGGATCAAGAGTTTCCAAACTTCACTGGCTCTACCATCCATTTAGATTGTATTTCCTGTTTATTTTCAATTTTATTATTGTATAGAATTGGAAATAATAGTTTGACAATAGATTTTTAATGTTAAGATGTTCTAAACTCACCTTCGGAGTTTTATCTTTGAATTAATGAAATATAAATATTTATGTGTTTATTGGATTTATTGTGGTTTAATTCTACAAGTACATAATTCGATAATAAACTGAGAGGGTGAATCGAATCAAAAATAATTAAATTGGGCTAGCGAGAGTTAGGTGATTTAATAGAACAAGAATTAAATTAAATCGGTAAATTGTGGGAAGAGAGATCATGCATAGCTTTCCGATAGTTTATTAGACAACTTCAGAACTAATTAAGGTTTTGAGTAGGATGTTAATTGAGAGATTACAACTTCCATAATCTAATTAGGGTTTATAATTATAACTCGAGAGAGAGTAATCAATCTTATAATCGTTTAGAACTAACAATTCGATAATTCTTAATCAGTTAGGTTAACATTAAGGACAGGTAAAATTTCCTTTCTCTCAATTTTGCAATTCCCTTAGGTTGATTCTTGGGCTTGTGTTGTAACTGTTGAATTATTAATATTTTCATGATTGATTATTAATTTGATTAATTAAATTGAATTCTCATTTTAGTTTCGTTATATTTTGAATTTCTGCAATTTGTTCTAGCCTTAAATTTTAGGAGTAGATTATCCCTCCTCGTGGATCGACTTAGGTACTATGCTAATGAACTGTGCACTTGTGGATTATCGAGGGTATTTATTAAAACTTACACTCATCAAACACCTGATCACTTTTCGCTAAGGATGTTTCAATTATGTCTTGTTTTCCTTTTTGGTTGATTTAATGTCTTCAAAATTAAAAACATAGTCCATATGTCATATAGCATTAGTAGACTAAATAGTGTTTTCTAAAAGAAATTAGTGTCAAAGTATATTTAGTGTGAAGTTATAATCCAAATATTAAAGCATAAAAATAGAATTTGAGTTGCCAAAAATTTCAAATTAAAAAAATCTAAAAAAAACTTTAATGACAACATTTTTTAATGAGGTAAACAAAGTAAGCTTTATTTAAAATAAACCATCACAATATTATAGTAGAAGTTGTATTTGTTTTGGTACTCATATGATATAATCAGTGTTTTAAAAATCGGACCGAACCAGCTGGTCGAAGCAGAAAATCAATGACCCAGAGCATAAAACGGTTTGGTTTAACCCTTATTTTTTATGAGTGGCTTCAGACCGGTAAAAACCAGTGAATCGGTACAAGAAAAAACCGCCCGGTCCATGTAATATACCTTTCTCTCACATCTGTCGAATAAAAATCAAAAGTAGAATAGAATAGAAGACACCTCCGCTTGAGAAGGAAGACACCGCCGCTCTCTCAAGCCTCATCTTACCTACTGCCACTGTTCGCTCTATTCAGGTCTCTCTCTCACGTCTCTCTTTGTCTCTTAAAAAGTTTGAGTTTTTTATTTTTCCTGTGCTTCATTCATTTCTTTTGGGATATGTTCTCATCTTTGCAAGCAGTTCGTAATCATGCCTGTGGAGCCTACCATG
>JAOQMP010000002.1:29521646-29533466 GCA_027563575.1 Erythroxylum pedicellare
TAAATTGACTCATCTACTAAATAGAGCGTACAAAAGATTTCTAAAAAAAAAAGTAAGATACCAAAATATTTTCCCTATAATCAAATTGACCAGCTGCTCACTCAACCCTTATTTATTAACACTACCCATAACCATCATCAAGCACGCCTAACATCGATCGCCAGTTCCTATATCAGCATACCACTCATTGCAGGTATTATCACCCATTGATAGCGGACCTCCTATAGAACTACACATCTACTATTAAGTTAACTCAGGCAAGGATATGGCCAGCAATATTCAGACAACTTTCCTATCACGCCAATCGCCTTGTTCATTTCCCTTCTCTTATAAGGGAGGTCATAAAAGAGTTCACAAATCCCAAATAGTTTGTACTCTAGTTTTTGATCGTCAAACTTTGAACAAGCCTAGACTGCCCAACCTGCTGACTAATCGGCTGGTGGTGGAGAGACAAATTCCTTTAAACGGTGCAGAAACAATTCCTGGAAAATACGGAAGGTTTGGAGGGAAGTTTGTTCCTGAGACACTCATGACATGTTTGAGCATGATCGAAGCCGAATTCAACAATGTTTTACATGATCCACAGTTTCAGGTTCGTTTGTTGAACACTTTCTCAAGATAATCCTCTTTCAAAGTCTAATCTTATGGTTGTCGTATATGTCACTTAGGCATCCGCTTAGCCACAAAGTTCGCTTATTGCATGCTTGAAAACTGTGATCTTTAAGGCAATAAAACCTCATTTAAATAACGTTAAACATTCATCTGGCACAGGAGGAGCTTGAGACAGCTCTAAGAGATTATGTGGGAAGGGAGACACCTCTCTATTATGCTCGGGTGCTCTCAGATTACTACAAGAACAAAGATGGGCAAGGACCAGAAATTTACATAAAGAGAGAGGATCTGAGTCACTGTGGAGCACACAAAATGAACAACGCAATCGCGCAGGCGATGATTGCCAAACGCATGGGCCTGACTAGTGTTATAGCAGCTACTGGTGCTGGACAACACGGTGTTGCTACTGCAGCTGCCTGTGCCAAGCTTGCTTTAGGTTCCACTATTTTTATGGGCACCACAGATATGGAAAAACAATCCTCTAATGTACTCTTAATGAGGCTATTAGGAGCCAAGGTTCGTAAGTTGTTCTTATTGTAGCGCTTATATTCCGTGCCTTCACCAGTCAAGGTTAATTTGTTGGATAAGTAAGTCTTGACCAGGTTCTCCTATGTCTGGCCAAAAGTTTCACTTCGTCTAGTGTACGAATGCAGGTTAAATCAGTGGAAGGAAACTTCAAAGAAGCAAGCTCCGAAGCGATCCGGCAATGGGCTGGGAGCTTGGAGACAAGCTACTACTTGACTGGAACCGTAGTTGGGCCTCATCCATGTCCAAGCATGGTCTGCGAATTTCAGTCTGTAATAGGCAAAGAAACAAGGAAGCAAGCAATGGAGAAGTGGGGTGGGAAGCCCGATGTATTGATTGCTTGCATCGGGAGTGGATCTAATGCATTGGGACTGTTTCATGAATTCATAGGAGATGAGGATGTGCGATTGATTGGAGTTGAGGCTGCAGGGTTTGGTTTGGATAGTGGGAAACATTCCTCAACTCTGGCTAAAGGGGAAGTGGGTGTGTATCATGGCTCCATGAGTTATCTTTTGCAAGATGATGAAGGACAAATTGTCAAACCACATTCTATTGGCAAAGGGTGAGTTTAACAACAACAAAAACAGACACAAAACAGCCAAAACCTTTCTCAGAGTAATACTAAACTTGTTCTCAATTAATTCCCAGGTTGGAGTACCCTGGAGTTAGCCCAGAACTGAGCTTTTTGAGAGACACGGGAAGAGCGGAGTTCTATTCAGCTACAGACAAGGAAGCTGTAAATGGTAGGTTCTGCAAAGTAACAAACTAATAGAAACTTGAAGTGCAAACTAACTTAAGTTTCCTATTGTTTCCAGCATACGTGAGGCTATGCACCTTAGAGGGTATATTTCCAGCGTTGGAGGCATCTCACGCATTTGCATTTTTGGAGAAATTGTGCCCTACTTTACCCAATGGGACAAAAGTGGTGGTAAATTGCAGTGGTCGAGGCGATAAAGATGCACAAACTGTTTTTAACTACATACAAGATTCAACAGCCCAATAATTAATGACAGACGCTCTCCGTTTAATTAGATCCACTGTAAAGATTAAGCAATTCTGATGCATTAGTCAGATAAGAACTAACTGACTTGGAGAACTTTGAAGGAAGCAAGTGAAGAGATGCCGGAGATTCAGAAATTTAATACCTTCACTCATCATATGATGCATTTTGGCTGTAAAAACATTATAAAAAAAGTTTGGGTCGATTGGATGGATCTACGATATTGATATTTGTGGTGGAAAAGAAATAATAATCTTCAGTCCTTTACCTTTTATCTAAAAAAGTTTGGGACGATTGGATGGATCGACAATATTGTTAAAAGAGATAGTAATCTTCAGTCCCCTCTTTAATTTCTTCCAGCTCATTTGCGGTCCGTCGCTGACAGATTTGATAAGAGATTTGGATTGTATAGCACACGTGTCAAGAAGTTGGTAGTATGATTAATGGCATGCCTGTACGTTGCTCTATGATCATACCTTCGTAGCATTTTACTCTTTAGTCCTAGTTTATTTTCAGATCAATGTTTGGTACTGAAACTTATGTACCCGTTTAAAGATGATTTTTTGGTTTCAATTGTGCAGCAAAAATATATTCCAGATAACTGGAGTATGGGAACCCTTTCGTCACATAACAGAGCAGTTGATGCAAGAAAAGACGCAAAGTTAAATTTTGTCAAGTGATGCAAATTAGAACATTGTTACAAGTCATTATACATCTTGTTAACAAGTATTTAAATTATACAAGATAAATAAATAATTGACTCTTTATTATTATTAAATTTAGCTAGATTATGTATAGATTCATCCGTATATTTCACCCATACCGTCTTCAATTAGAGAAAATAAAAAAATCTATAGAATTTGATTTTTTGAATATATATATATAATAGAAAATTTTCCATGATGATCCTTCTATTAAACTAAAACACATATCATTAACCTTGAATTTAAACCTTAAAGATGTCAGAGACTCTCTTACCTCTCTCTAAGGTTATGCTTGATTAAGTGGTTATGAATTGAGTGAAATGGAATGTAACAATATTCTATCATTTGATAGAATGGTTTATAATGAAATAGAATAGAATGGAATATGATGAAATGAGAGAGTTTCACATTACATCTCATTCTATCTTAAACAGTAAAAACAAATTACCTCTGACTTGTAGAGATTTAGGATGAAATGTAAAATGAGAAACAACATTTCACTATATTCCATTATGAACCCTTTTTTCAAACAATATTTCACTACATTATATTATGAACCGTACTATCCTTCCAAATAATAATTTTCTAATATTATACCCGTTTATATTTCATTTCATTATAAATCATTACATTATATTTCTTACCTCCAACCAAATAGAGCCTAGGGTATGTATGTCTTGCCTTAGTTGATTGCTTGCTTCTTCCATCACCTTCTTCTTCTTTGATCCCCAACTCACTGCCTGTTAATCACTGATTGCTTTCCCATTTTCCTCACGGCTTGTCCCTAATTCTTATAGCTAAGGGTACTCTTGTACTTCCCATCAAAACTATTTTTCTCGCCTCTCATTCTTGACCCTTTTTCCAACTAATTTGTCAGCCTTTCCTTCTACAGAACTGCTCCCTTCCCTTTTAAACAACATGTCCACCAACTTAACCCTAAACACTTCTCATTTTCCACCATTGTCCCTCACCACCGAACCTTCAATGGTAACAGACCAACTTATCTCGACCCTCACCTTCCATCCATCATAGGATCTGGATTGCAAGCTTGTGGTTTGTCCTGAAATTGAAACTCTCTAAGAGGGAGCTAGTAGCTGGGAATCCACAATCGTTAGGTTCTCTTTTTTATCAAAGGCTAGCTTTTCTGCTCATCCAACCTTAGGCCAACAAATTATGTAAAATCAAAGGTCTAGCCGATGTCTTACTTTCAGAGGATAACCTCATCCTTTTCACATTTTCCTCTATATCTAAAGCTTGTAAACTCCTTAAAGATGGCCTATGATATCTAAGAAACTAACCTTTCTTCTTACAAATTCGACAGCCTAGCTTACAGTCTGAAACCATCAAGCTTCAAAGTGTCCCTCTTTGGATAAATTTTCAGAAAGTACCCTTAAATATTGGACCACTCAAGAGTTAAGTTAATTAGCAAGTTACGTCAGGAAAAATTTATGCATGAATGAAAACACAACAACGAAAAGGAGAATATGTTATGCTCGAATTTGTGTTAGTATTGAACTATCTAAGGAGCTCCTAAATGAAATACCTATTATGAGATTAAGAGAAGACAAAAAATTATGGGAAGATACCATTTGCCAAATCTTATCATTGGAAACCACCTTTCAAGTCACAAAGGAAAGTTTGGAGAACCACAGGGAAAATTTTCAGAGATGGAAATTACCAATAGCTGATGAGACTAGACGAGCTTGAGCTGCAGTTAGAAGTGATTGAAAACAATCACACTGCTCCTACAAAAAATGATGAAATGTTAGAGAAGATGGGAACTTATACAATGCAAGGTCCTAAGTTTGAAATTGCTTCAGTATAGGGAATGGACAAACTAAAGGAAGGCAGCTCAACAATATTCTTATAGGAGAGTGTCCAAATCTTAGAAAATATTGTAAATGTCTACAATGGAGACTCTTTGATTAATTGTTGTGAACACCAGGGAAATGATCTCAGGCTTGAACCAATTGCATATGTTATTTCACTTGAGGCTACTACAAAATGCCACAACTTCGAATATGGAAATTCAATTGATACAATAACACACTCAACACCTATTGAAGCTCCAAATTAAAAAAAACATTAACTGAGGAACTCTGCATCAAAGAAGTAGGCCACGGTGATAAATTCCAAACAATAAATCGAAGATGATTAAAAAAAGGGCAAGGAAAATGCTCCACAGGTCAATCTACTTAATATGTCAATCATCACTTGGAATGCGTGAGGAATAAACTATCCCTCAAAGCTTTTGGCTTTAAGGGACTTTGTATTTAGTGAAAAACCACTACTAGTAGCGTTACATGAAACCAAAACAAATATAGAAAACCTGAGCAAATTAAATATCTTAGGTCCCTAATGGAATATGCTCTCAAACCACTTCCATCTTGCTTTTGGAAGAATCATCATTTCTTATAAAAATGATGAGGTCAAAGTTGATCTGTTGGACTCCAATAGGTAAGCAATAGATATAAAATTTCTCTTTCTGCAGGAAAATGTCGATATAAATATATCGTTCATTTATGTGAGCAACTATGGCCTTTAAATAACGTGTCTATGGAATAATCTCCAAACAATTGGCAGCAACATTAACAAACATGGATGATATGCGGTAACTTTAACTCAATCCTCTACACTATAGAAGCTCAAGGCCATTGCAATTTAAAGAACCATTCAGATGATTTCAAAGATTGTGTTTAAGATATAAGAGTGACTGATTTAAAATTCATGGGAAACTCCTTCACTTGTTTCAATAAGAAAACTTCATCTTGGAATATTCAAAAGAAGCTTAAGTGTGCATTTGTCAATGATACCTAGCTGAATAAATTTCCTAATAGCTTTGTAAACTTCAAAGACTCCTTATTCTCGAATCACACCCCTATCATAGTTGATAGCTTGTTCCGGAAGCACAACACACGTTATCCCTTCATATTTAACAACTAACTTGTCCACGATGTTGGCTTTACTGAAGCTTACAAAAGGGGAGTAGACCTCCACTGGACTAAGCAATTCTTCTGTGTACATAAATTGAAGCTTATAAAACAACAACTTAAAGGCTCCACCATATCAACTATCCATTCTACCAGATCAAAACTTCAAGATATTCAATCTAAGATAGCCTTAAGGCCCATTGACCAATTGTTACTAGACACTGAGAAGATAGCTATTTCTAACTACATACAGGCTATCAAAACCATAACTATTTGCTTCAATAATGAGCTAGAGTGAATTGGCTCAAAGTTGGTGATAATTACAACAGCTTCTTGTTCAACTCAATTCTAGCAAGGAAAAATCACAATAAAATTTACTCTGTCACATTAACAGTAGGCTCTTCATTCCAAAAATTTTAAGATATATAAGAGGAAGCTATAAGGTGCTTTAGTTCCCTCATTGGCACACCTAGCCTTTCAAATGCTTCTATTACTATTATAAACACACTCACTTTAAAGCTTCTCATGTTCTGGATATTTTTATAAAACTTGTTAATGACAATGAAATTGAGAAAGTAATATTTGAAATAGATGGCATGAAGGGCCTGATGGTTTCAACAACTATTTTTTCCTAAAATCGTGGAACATTATTGGAAACTTTATGAAATAGGTTATCCAATAATTGTTCACAAAAGGAGCACTTCTTAAGGAAGTAAACAGAACTTTCCTTTGCTTGATCCCTAAAGGCTTTAACCCTTCCACTTTTAGAGACTTTAGATTAGCATCATGTACCAAATTCCTTTACAAAATCATTTCCAAAATCTTAGCTACCAGATTGAAAAAAGCAATAACTCCTTTGATTAGTGAGAATTAAGGTTCTTATATGAGTGATTGACATATTGGAGATAATGTTATTATAGTTCAAGAACTACTTAATGGCTACTCTTGATCTAACTATTCTCCCAACTATACAATGAAAATAGGCTTTCATAAGGTTTTTGATAGCATCAGTTGGGAGTTTTTATGAACAAAGCTTCAAGCTTTCGAGTTTACAGACATCTTCATCAAATGGTTGAGGGAATACATCTCCTCAGATATATTATTTGTGCTTATTAATGGCAATCTAACTAAGTTCTTTAAGGCTACCAAAGTCCTTCGATAGGAGGATCCTCTATCCCCCTAGCTTTTCATCCTTTGTATAGAAATCCTCAACTTAATTTTCAAACAAGAAGTAAAGCTCAATCCCAAGTTCAGATACCATTTAAAATGCAAAAAGATTGGTTTAACAAACCTTGGTACTGTAGACGATCTTATTTTATTTTGTAGAGCTCAACTAGATCCCAGTAACACATTCATGAAGGCTCTTAATAAATTTAATAGCTACTCGGGGCTACAGATCAACCTTAGTAAAAGCCAATTTCTATTCTCTAAAAGGGCCTATAATCTTAAACCATACATTGCACAATCTATTAGTATGTAGTCCATTGGTCCTCCACAAATGTACTTAAGACTTCCTGTGATATAAAACGCCTCAATTACCTTGAATGCTTACCTCTCATTGAAAGAATTTAGAAAAGAATCAGCTTTTGGGTAAACAAAACTCTAATAGTATACTCGTAGGTTACAAATTATCAAGTCTATGCTCAATTCTTTACATATATATTGGAGCTCCCACATCTTCCTTTCCTAAAACATCATCAAAGCCATAAAAAGACTGCTAAAAAATTTCCTATGGAGTCATCCGAATGGTTCCAAAGGGAAAGCTAACGTAAAGTGGACTGATATATGCCTCCCTAAGAAAGAAGGTGACTTAAACATCTTATCCATTAAGACCACTAACTAGGCTTTCATTCTCAAGAGACTTTGGTGGATCTTGCCTCATAAATATTCACTATAGATCATATGGCTTCACTCTTATTCCCTCCAAGGTAGATGCATATGGCAAATAAGCAAAAGCACCTCACATTCACACTTTTTAAATCAATTACTCACTTTGAGAGATATGGTACAAGTTGATGACACAAGTAGAGTTAAGAATGGTAGACTAATCTGACTATGGTATGAAAATTGGTTGGGCCATGGACCACTCTTTCCATCTCTATACGCAACAAGGAACTCGTCTATTTCTTCACTTCATACTAGGCTAAGCTCAGTCTTTCATGAAAAATCCTAGCAACTCCCATATTGATTGAGACATATATCTCCCAAATATAAACTCTCCTGATATCTTTTACTAGAAAGGCTATCCAATTCACACGCTAATTAACAAAACTACTAAGGATCTCTTCAGAAGAAGACACCTCAAAGTTGATTGGCATATAATCATTTATAGCAAAGTATTAACTCCTCAAATCTCTTTTATTCTTTGGCTTACAATTTAGAACAAGCTCAAGACTTTAGATCGACTACCTTATTTGCAAATTAATAAAAACTATCCCAGGTGTCGGATTCATGTGGCAACAAGGGATCATCTTTTCTTTGCTTATTCCTTCAACGACAACATATGGCAGAATATTAAGAGAATTTTCTATAGTCTGATTAGGGGCATTCCATCACTAATATTATGCAACGAGTATCTGCACAATCAGCTCATTTGAAACATGGCCAACTCATCTTCATTATTATGTTTGGACTCTGTATGTATACACCATGGAGAGAAAGAAACTTCAGGTGTTGTGCAAGCCAAAGTTCAACAATGGAGACCATTCATTTAGACATTATCAAATAATTTGTGAGTTGCTAATTGTGATGAACCTATACCAACATTGCACTGTAAATACATTATCTTCTCTGAACATCTAAAAATATTCATGTTTGATGTACTATTTCCTTGACTATTATTTTGTCTCTACTCCTTACATGACCTTGTAAGGATTGTAAGAGGGTAAACCCCACAACATTTTTTCTACTTTGTATTACTTTCATTCTTATAAATTAATACAATTTTTCTTTTTTTAAAACCTTAAATTCAATCCAATAAATTACGGAGTGCAAGTTCAAGTCTAAACAATGGTGACGCGATGAGTATTCGAAAGAGTAATTACTTGATTAGGCGGCAACTCACAAAATCTCTTCATTTTAAATTAGAGTTATATTCGAATCAATTTAATTTAAATTATTACTAATAATATCATAACAAATTTCTACTAATATCATATTGAGTGGAGGACTAATTTAAGTGAACCTATAACACTTGGGAACGATAAAGAAGAAAAGTGATATTGATGATAAAAATATGAGCAATATGTGACTAATTAGTAATTAGAAGAAGGGTATAAGAATAATCTAATCTTATATCAGAGGGGCTTCTAATATAAGAAATATATTAATAAATTGATTTTACATGCAGAAAAGGAAGATTGTGATATCCCCACATTAGGCATAATTATTAATTAATTCATAACTAATTTTTTAATTATACTTTTCTTAAATTAGAATTTGAGTATTTGTTAGTTTGATTTAAATTTCTAAACTATTATAAATAAAATGGCAATACTAAAATATAAAAACAATAAAAGACAAGCAATTATTTTAAACTGAATTTTAAATAGTTAAATATACCTTCTTACTTATAAGAAAATATATATTATGTGTATTATCATATGACTTGGATCCAGGTACAAATAAGAGTATGGACTATGGAGTTTGACAAAGATGTCATCAAAAACTTCAACTTAACTCACCTGTGGGGCACATGGATACCAAATGGTAAAAGTATATTGTCGTCACAAATTCATGTCAATATTCTTTTTGACACTTTGAACTTTTTTTTAGAGTGCTTATACTAATATCATTAAATTATAATTAGTTATTTTTGTTTAGTTTTTGAAGAGTATATCAGCATCAACTTAAACACCAAAATTTTGCTTTCCTGATCATTAACTTTCTCTCACCTGAGGTTAAGTTTGAAAATATTAAATATAACACATTAAGTATTTTAGGAATTGATAATATTATTGTTTGCACTCAAATTAAATCCTAAACTCTGGTAACAAAAATAAGTCTAATATAAGAGAGTAGAGGGTGCTCCCATAAGGAATTATAATATGTTAACTGTTAAATAATGAGCTAACTAATGAAATAGGTGATTTGTGATAACACGAAATTTATAACAAAAATTAGCAATTAAATTTACAAAATAGTAAAAGTGAATTATTAGAGAAACTAATCTCAGTCTATAATAACATCCACCATTAGAACTATGAATGATCATCGATAAAAAAGAAGATTATTTTATTAGTCAAATATTCATTATGATACCTGATACTTGTCATTCCATATGATTAGTTAATTAAAAGCAAGTAACCTAATTATATCTTATTATTCAACAATCTCATATACAATCCAAAATTTAATTAAACAACAACTTAAATAAAAGAAAAACCAATGAATATAAATAATACAGTATCTATAGTTGTGTTTAATCCAGTTAGGCATTCTTCTTAAGAGTTGATAATTCTTGACACATCAAATTATGACCTGCTATTTGCTACAACTATTAAAGGAACTGAATATGTACATATTCAATATTTATTCTAGTAAACTATTATTTTAATTAATAAGCTAATCAAGCGCATTGGAAATCAACCAAAACAACCGTAATATGTAAGCATAGAAGAACAATTCATTATCTAAATAAACAAAACAATTTTGTATTAAAACCCACATATCTCATAATCTACAAAGTTCCAAGGCATTAATTTGCTTCAACTAAGAAAAATAAACTTGACTACTAAAAGTCATAGTTTTCCATTGGTGTATATTAAAGAAAAGAAGAACAAAAACTAGTGATGAAGCTAGAAAAACAAATGAGAGGTTGCCCTTTTCCTCCTATCCTAAAGCCAAATATGTAGTTGAATTGTCACATTTTCTTGTTGATTTTATCTCTTTATTTTAATTATTTGATTTAAAAATTAATTAACCCAGTTACTACTCTCCAAATCTGGTTAAAATAGAATTTAGAAATCTTAAAAACTCTAAACTATTTAACTTTGAATATGTAGCTACTATTGTTAATAACATTGGTGTTAGTTCATGCCTATTTCTCTAGTCGCACCTCAATTTATAGCTTTTTTATTCAATTTAGCTCTAAGTATACTAAAGAATACTTAAATACAAAAGATAAGTAAATCTCTTAGATTGAACTAAAACTTGTATACAACAAAAGAGAATTAAGAATCAAAACAACAATATTTAACAACTTTATCAAGTTTTCCTATATGTATCTTTTGCTTGTTCTTGAGTAAAACATAGTTAAAATAAAACAATATAAATAAAATGGTTCCATTAGTCCACTTCTCATGAAATCAAAGATCACGCATACCTTAAGATTTAAACCAATCAAGATTAAAGCAACTACGTAACATACTTTATCACTAAATTTCACAAGGAGATATGTACATAGAAAGATAAACTAAGACAATGTTATTCTAGAGCATACATGAATTTTTGGTGAATCTCCTCATGGTTATCACTCATACCATTCATATGTTTAATGGCTGATTGTTCTGTTTAAGTTCTTTTAATGCAAAAGCTTCACTATATGCTTGCTTATATGCTAAATCTCTACCACTTAGAATATGCATAAGCGAAAATGGAAAAGGGCTTTCATTATTAGTTGTAATGAGGCCATAGGTAAAGGTGAGTTTAAACCATAAACATTAACAAAGCATTTAAACAAAATTAGGGAACAAAAATGTAGATCAAACCATGAAAGTCACCTCACTCAAAAGAATTTAACCATGAACTTTAAAAAAAAAAAGATGAAATATAAATGTCTTACCTTTTTATTGCCACTCCAAGGATAATTTTCCTTGTTGCCACCAATGTTGCGAATACCGTATTGGTACAGTACTATACCGATACTAGTTAATACCGGCTATCGTTTTGAGTAATTTTTTAAAGTTATGAAATAGTCCTTAATTTTTTTTAAAAATTATAAAATAGTTCATGGTCATATTATGCTGTATATTTTTAACCCTGTCTCCAAAAATCATAATAATAAATAATAATCACAATTTTAACTTAATTTATAAATTTAGTTTAATAA
>JAOQMP010000002.1:29549272-29575198 GCA_027563575.1 Erythroxylum pedicellare
TTCATGGTATCAGAGCAAGAAGATGAATCGGTGTCGTTTAAGGAATTTCCATAGGTTTAAGTTTACGTTAATGATCCAAGGTTGGGTTCCGGAAACGGTGCCCAACAAAAAAGGCTAAGATAGTAGAAAGAATACTTTGTGTAAGAGACCTGAAGAGGCTCTGAAAGGGAAGAAAGAATACTTGTAAAATTGTTGAAGTATAGTGAAATCTCAGATGAACTCTGAGGATTGGATGTAGCCCGTAGTTTGGGGTGAATCAGTATAAAAATCGCAGCGTCTATCTTCTAACCTTTAATTTTATTTTGTTTTGTTTTTAGATAAGTATATAGAAGTTATTTGCTATTTAACTACGTAACTATTTTTGTATAACTTTTGTGGTATTCTTTTAACAGTTGGAAAAGTACTTAACAAGATATATTAAAGTTTTTGTATTCACAGAAAGAATACACAATTCAACCCCCCTTCTTGTGTATCTCATATATTGTACATAAATTCTATATTAACGTGTAATTTACTTCAAAAAAAAGTTAGTTCATCTAATTTTTCATAAAGGAAAAAAAAAGACTACATGTTGAGATGAGTCTAATTTTGATTTATTAGGAGTTAAACACCATATTAGAAATTAAGTCTCAGCCTACTTCAGGTGTTTTATCAACTTATGCCCTAACACTAGGGGCATTGGTCATATTTCATTAGTTGATAGATGACCATCATAAAAATATTGAATAAGGAGTTGGTCACTAATTTAGAGGTGTGGAAGCTTGTACATAGCTTCTAAAAATGCTTCCAACATTTGTACAAAGATTTTTTATTTTTTGCCTAATTCCATAAATTTCCTTTTTGATGTTGGTGATTCTTATGACTAGGATAAATTTCTCTAAAAAAAAGGCATTTTTCTCTTGTTTCATATGGTGACACTTCATATGGGTAAATAGTAGAGCCAATCATGTGCATCAGCATTTAGAAAAAATAGGAAGGTTCTCATTTTTGTTTGTTTTCTAGATATTCCATTTGGTTTAATATCACACATATAACATTAAACTCCTTTAAGTGTTTATGAATATCCTCATATCCAAAGCCATAAAAAGTATGCAAATGATGGATTAGTCCATATTTTAACTCAAAAATAGTGATAGAATCACAAGCTATTATAGAGTTTGATTGGTAGCCATGATTTTGATTTTTTCACAAATGGGAGTATTGCACTGCTTCCAAATTTTTGTTTCTTTCCTTAGCCTTTTTATAGTCATTTTGATCTCCAAATTAAAATGAAAATTAGGTTAATTTGAAGATTGTATAACAAACATACAAACTAGGAACTTTCAAAAAATGGCACTAAATTTGACAATGTTATCAACTGCACACAAATTAAGTCCTAAACTTATGCAACAAAAAAGTATAATATAAGATAATAAAGATTGTTCCTATGAAGAATTCCAATTTTCTAATCATTACATAACAAACCATTATGAAATAGGGGATTTGTGATAATAAAAATTAGCAAATTGAATTAATCAAATATTAGAAATGAATTATTAGCGAAACTAAACTTACTCTGTGGTTACATTTATCATTGGAACTATAGTTTATCACTGATACAAAAGAAAATTATTTTAGTTCAAATATTCATTGCAATACTTAATACAAATCTTTCCTATAATTATTTAGTTAGAAACATATAATCTAACTAAAATTTATTGTTCACAAACCTCAAATGTGTTATAAAATTTAATTAAATAATAACTTTAAGAAAAAGAAAGACCTATGAAACTAGATAACATAACATCTATAGTTGCATTTAATCCAATTATATATTCTTCCTAGGAGCTAATAATTTATGATATAGTAAATTATGAACCCTTGGTCACTATAAAGATTAAAGGGACTGAACGTTTCCATTCAATATTTAATATAATAGTCAATTATTTCAATCAATAAGATAATCAAGCACATTAGAAATCAACTAAAATAAACATAATACATAAGCATAAAAGAACAACTCAACAATTGAATAAAAAAAAATAATACGCATTAAGACTTAAATATCTCACAACGTAAAAAGTTCCCAGGGCTTCAATCCTAAGGACTTCAACTCCCTTCAACCAATATATATAAACTTATTGATTAAAACCCATAGTTTGTCTTTAGCATCTATTGAATAAAAAAAGCACATAAAACTAATGATGAAGTTGAAAAAAAAACAGAGATGTTTTGTCCCTCATCTCCAACCCCAAAGCCAAATATATGTTTGAATTATCCCACATTTTTGTTGATTTTATCTCCTTATTTGAATTATGACCTTAAAAACCATAACCACAAATTACTCTCCAAATTTGATCAAATTGGGATCTAAAAATCCTAAAAACTACAAAACTGTCATATTATGAATTAAATTTTAGAAGTTGTAACTGCTATTGAATGTGCCCAAGCCTAGTCATTAAGAATATTGTTATTAGTTCACATATATTTCTCTAGCTACATCTCAATTTATGGTTTTTTATTCCTTTAAGCTCTAAGTTTTTTACATTACAAAAGTAAATATTTTATATTAAACTAAAAATTACACACAACAAAAGAGAATTAAGACTCAAAATAATAATGTTTAATAGCTCCATTAGGAATGAAAATATACATATAAGCATATTAATAAATTTTCCTCAAACAAAATTTGAAAACTTAAAATTTGATTTAAAATTTTCAAAACAATTGCCTTTTTAGTGTATATATTGATAGCTTAAGTGGGTATATGTATATGTGACTTAAAATCTCAAGAAAAGGTCATGAAAAGTTTCATATGTGTTGCACTTCTTATTGGTAGAGCTTACTCACCTTAGACAAGAGTGCCCACATTTCTCCTCATCAACTTTAGCAACATTCACATCTAAAAGGTCACATGTTCATAACTCAGTCATTTTAGATTTTGATTAGTAACATCACTCTTAAGGACTTATAGGATCGGGTTTGCTTAAATTATTTGATGCAACTCCCAAACTTAATATTGTCGTTGACTTAAAAAGCTAGTGCTTGTTATGACTAATTGGACTTGAATTTATTATTTTAAACAAATAGAATACTTGGAGTGATGGCCAATTATTAGTGGGGATTGGAATTTCTCCTTTAGGTATTATTTAAATTTCAAAAGTCCCTCCTATTAAACATTTAAATTTTACTAGTCACCTAAATTTATTGTTATGCTTTTATGGTAATTTTATTAAAATAATGAAAAATATATAAATAAAAAATGCACAAGTAAAAGATTGATGAAATTTTGAAATAATTAAATGTTCAATAAAGGTCAAAGCAATGACTTAATTGACTTTTTATAATACTTTAAAATAAAATAAAAATAAAAATAAATGATAATCAAAATCAATAGAAGTTAAAAAAAAAGCATACAAAATAGATATTATAATTATATGGATGGATACTTGTTAAAATATTATGACCTATGCATGTTTTATTAATAATAACCAACTTAAATTTTATTATAAAAATACACAAATTATCTAAAACTATGTTGAAAGTAGCACAAACTCCTTATGAAGAAAACATGTGCAAGAAACTTAACTTTTTTTTTAACATTTTAAAATTACTAGACACCTCCACTCAATTTAAGGAAATGAAATGACTATAATGCCCATTTTCTTTAATTTTTTACTTTTGGCTTTCATTCATCAGGAAGATAAAGTTCCCAATTCAAACTAAAACAACAAAATTAATAGGTAGAGTTCTTCAATTGCATAGTTATTTAGTGCATGCAAAGAGGAATAAAAACTTATTACACATAAGGTATAATATTCAACATTTTTGTTACTTTTTATAAACTCTTCATTAATTAATGGATTCTCCCACACTTCCATTGTTGTAAGTTTTGAACTTAAGACGATGCTTAGTGGTTTAATTATTTTAGTACCATATATAGAATCCATCATACATTATTTAAGTGTATTCGATTCAATTTTCATTACTGTTATTCATATATATTCAATTAAGTTGTCTTTAATTTTATTCACATTCCTCTTATAATTTCATCTATTAATGCTTTGAAAACTAAGATATATTAGAAATTTTTTGTTCATCATGTGTCCCATTATGCATTTTTAAATTAGAATGATCGATCATTTATTTTAATGATGTTGAGATTCTTAAGAAATCACAATTTTGTTATATTCAGATGGCCAATCCTAAACTTCTTATCATTCAAAATGATTAAGGCCTAATGTTTTACATGTTATGTGGTAAAGATGATCATAGACATAAAATTTTATATAGTGGTTATTAAGCTTCAACACTAAAGTTCAAATAAATTGGAGACAATGTTGTTGTGGAAGCTAGTTTGGAATTGAGTTTCTGTTAATGTTAAAAGTTTTTAGATTTGTTGAAAAGCACAACTACCCAAATGTAATAAAGGTTAGTTATAATTTCCCTAAACTTAGCTTTGATAGTTTGAAGGCTCTTAGTATGACACATGACCATGATTTGTTGGAAAATATCAAATGAAATGAAAACTTTGAGAATTAATGCAATGATGATATCCTTTGATCATAAGTATGAAATGGATGGTAGCATGGAGAATGATAGAGTTAGGACCAACCCAACATACAAAAGTAGGAGACAATATGGTTCATGATCACGAATATATTCTTATAGACATTAGTTGCACTAAAAATCAGCTAGATCTTAGTAAATTGTGCTTTAATGATGAAGAACATTTGCAAGCTAGGGAGAGTTCAAAGAAATATGCTAAAAAAGATAGGCTTGTTCATGATGTTGATAATATGGTTGATGATAGTGGAAAGTATAAAAGACCAGTCCATAGTGATCCTAAATAGATTATTGGTATAGGTATAGTGGATACAGAAGTTATTAAACCTCATTTTGAGTATGATAACCAAAATAAGGAGGTATCCACACTGATATATATTGATCTCAATGGTTTTGTTAGTTATATAAAAATTATAAATGAAAAAGGGAATATCTATAACCAAATTATAGACCATAAAAGGATTTTAGGAATGAATTTGAGAACCTGAGCAATTCAACATTGTTGTAGCTTGTATTACAAAAGAATATTTGAAAGGTTTAGAAGAAACCTATTTTATAATGTAAAGGAGATTATTACTGATGTAGTTAAAAGGTAGTCATCACTATTACAAAAGTAAAATGATGTAGGAAAAGGGAGAAAGCATTAAAAATCTTGAGTTACACGAACAAACATGATGTAATGTTGTGGTCATATAGGCAGAAGTTGGTTAAGATAAACAAAGAAGGAAGAATCAAGATTCATACCAATTTTTAAGGTTCACAACGTAAGCCTATCTTTAAAAGACATTATATAGACTTTAAGGAATTGGGACTTAATTTTTTACAAGGTTCAAGAAGATAATTATATTGGATTCATGCTTTTTAAATGCACTCTCAAGTGATGTTTTATTGTTAATAGTAGTTGGAGAATGAAATAATCAAATATACCCAATTATATGGGTAATGTTGGCGTTATGATTCTTAGAACTGGTTTTTGAGTATATTTGTGAAGGATCTAGGTATGATTGATGAGAATGGGTGAAATTTCATCAAGAACTAGGATTTTTGTCTAGTGGAGGCTTTGAGGGTGATGGTTCCATATGCAAAGCATAAGAAGTGTATAATATCTAAATTAAAGTTATAAGGGCATATTTGCCAAACATGATTTTGGAAGGCAATAAATTAAATAAATGAGAATGATTAGAAAACATACATGGAGGAAATAAAGGTCTTATTTGTTGATGTATATCAAAACCTTATAGATAAGGATCCACACATATTTGTCAAAATCTTCATAGGCACAATACGTAAATATAAGATTATGCATAACAACAAAACATGTTTAATGAGTATGTATATAAAGTTAGGACAGAATCTATCAGCAATGGGCTTGAGTATGTAATATGGTGTTGATGACTAGGAATGGTCAAAAGAGAGAAACAATGTTGGATAATAATGATCATATTTTCTTCTGAATCAAGGAGAAGTTGGAAGCATCCAAATTTAAATAAAGTTTATGTACACAAAATTCTAATAATAGTGTAAGGTTTGATGTTTCATACTTTAATGATAGGTTTGTAGTTCATTTAGAGAAAAGGAAATGTGGCTATAGATAGTAAGATATAAGTGGGATATCTTGTAAACATGTGAGCAACTGCGTATATTATAGAAGGTTTAGTCCAAACATTTGTCAATAAATGGTACAAGAAAGAAAATATTTCAATTACTATCAAGATTGTATCTAGCCATAGAGTGGTCCAAAATTGTGGTCTATAATAGAATATAAGGCAATTCACCCATTAAAAATAAGAAAGACAAAAAGGGTACAAAAAGAATAGAATCTGAAGTAAGGATGAACCAGTAAGGAGTACAACCAAGATGAGCAAAAAAAGAGTCCAAACGAAATAGAAACATTATAAACAATAAAGATTTAACAAAAGGAATTGTCTTTAAAAGAGCTAGATTATCAATAACTAAACCATATGGGACTATAAATATGTATTTATTTATTTGGTATATCACTTAATGATTTCATTTAACTTGCAATTATGTAATTTATGTGTTTATTATTTATTTATGTCCTTTATAGAGAAAGAGAAGTAGATAAAAAAGGAATTAAGGAAGAATGAAGAGCTAAATATTAATAAAATCAACAAGGAAAATACTAAAGAGTCAAAGGATATAAGGTTTAGAATCAAAGCTAATATGGGTGAAAGAGGAAGAGAGAAAGGGGAAGGAAAAGGAAGAGGAAGAGGAAGATGACGAGGGGAAGGAAGAGGGAAGGGGAGATCTAAAAGATAAAACACAAAAGAGGAAAAAAAAGATTAAAAAATTAATAGAAAGCAAGGAATGAGGAGAGCAAAATGAGGAATTAGAATCACATAAAAAAACATTTCAGGAATTACAAGTCCAAAATTTAGGAAATAAAGTCAACACATTTTGGTTAATAAGGTACTAATTGTGCTTATGCTACTAATTCTCAACCTTCATAAAGAAGTAGAACTTAAGTATTTAAGAGGAACACATATCAAATTTTCAAATAACAAAAATGTTTGAAGACCCAAGTCTTATTTATCTTCCATAGTGTGCACTCATAAGACGTTCTTCTTGGATTATTGGCTTTGCAAGAAGCATGAAGTACAAGCTTTAGACTATGACAACACACTTTTTGTTTTTTTCAAGAATGTTGTCGGTTGATTGAATACTAGCTAAGGATAGGCATGACAATGGATCAAGCACTCCTGACCCTAAAAATTTGCGATTTGAGCTCAGGTTTGCGTCTGAACAATTATTTGAAAAGACATCATTTTAGTTAAGCATTTTAAGTCGTTCAAACTTAGGCTAGCCCCTCACCTAAACTCAATCCGAATCAAACTGAAAGCCCCGTCAAATTGGACTAAGCATAGGCCTAATTAACATGTCTAACAGAAGATATGCTCGGATTGATGGTTACTACTCATCTTTCTTCTTTGAGTTGCAAATGTAATTGAAAGTTGTGAAAATGTAACTAACAATTTTAGTTTGTCAAATTGAATCTTTCTACCCTTATAAATCACTCTCCCCTTCATAAATTTAACGACAACTTAGATGAATTGGGTCAAATAGGTTAAGGGCTAAAAATGGAAATAAATTAGGCCACATTAAATTAGACAATTTTTTTAATCTAAACTCAATTCAAGACTTAATTTGACTAAATTAGAATTAAAACGAGACTATTTTAATAAAACTTAACAAAACAATACCCTTTTGATCGATTGATTTTTGGTTCATCAAACATAACAATGTTATTTTGTTAAACTTAAACGAAATAATGTTATTTTACCTTAATAATTCTTCTAAACCCAACCTATCTGAAGTCTTAAACTTAAGACTCTATTTTATTGACTTCAAATCAACTCAAGCCAAATAATTATTCCTATTAAAGATTGTTATTTTATGTTTGAGTTATTTCTAAGTTTACCCCTTTTTTAAAATTAAGATACTACATTATTTTAAAGTGCCAAAAAGTGTTAACCCGACGGGTTTAGGTGGAGCAAGATTTAATGAATGCCAGAACCAGGCTTTGGCGCTTTGAGGTCTCAAAAACAACAAAACCATCCGGTGCCACATAATCTGCAAAAATGCTTTTACTTCTTGGCAAGTTATCATATTATAGCACACTGAACCTACTGCATTAATCTCCAGAAGGTTGCTGTATACCGATAGATTGTTCAAAAGAAACAGATCACACATTCACGAAGGCGAATCAACTTAGTGTCTTGTCCTTTTTAACAGCAAAGCTGAGGAGCTTTGATGTGATAAAATGAAGTCACATGTGCAAGCAAAGAAGAAAAATGAAGACTGCGATATAATACTGCAATACAAGAGTGAGATGATGAATCAGAAAATGATGATCATTGTGCTTTTGCTGCCATCAGTCAACCACGATGGACAACATGGACATAATTGCTTAGTATCAAAACAAGCAGCAAATAGACATATGGCAGAACTGCCAGATACTTCAAAATTCATATTTGCCTTTATTTGTTTCCTACTACAGATATAGCACATCTTTAAGAAACTTTCTAAGCCAAAAAATCTTACAATTTAAGAGATTATCCTATGTGAAATGGAAAAGGCCCCTAAACCTGGTTCTGGATGTTTAAAGGGACAACGGCAATGGAAGTACAGGAAAAGGCAGTATGTGTGACCTTTTGTTGCAAGATAAATTGCATCGTACAAGTCCAACTATACATGTACATGATTTTGGCAAGAAGCCATGGTATAACAAGCTCATACGCTGTTGTAACACGAGCAAGAGCATAGCACTAGAATGATAAAATCTCATTTAAGTTACAGAAGACTCAAAACCTGTCTAAAGAAGTTAACTCCGCATTCTTTTTCTTTGACTATGCTCTTCCGTATTACCCTGCAACAAGAAAATCCATAAAAAGTTGTAATTTCATCCAGCATTGTGATCAAAGACATGACAAGGTAAAATTTGTGGATGCTTATACTTAAAAGCTAAAATCATGAACAGAAATGCCAATAATTCTCAACATCAATTGAAGTATAAGTTTGTAATGCTCTATGCAAAAGATGACACCAAGGGCGTATATCATGCAACAAATCACCTAAACATGGCTTTCAAACAACAAACCAAAAGATTGGAAGGTAAGGAACTCACTATGATTTTCTTCATTTAATTTGTTTCCCAGGTTTCACATAGTATAACTTTTATACACAAGTAGTCGGGAATAAAATCAAACACAACAGTAGTCAAAATGGACTACAAATTAACCAAGAGGTCAAGTCTCAGAGAAAAAATAAAATACAAAAATCAAAAAGAAATGGACATGGAAACAAGATACTGCTACTTTCTCATCTTAATCCAAAGGATCTTAATCTGTCATAAGTGTATATATACCTACATATATGTTATTAAGATGGCATCACAAGGACTCAAAATTTCTACAGTCCAGAATCATCAAGGTTACAGGAAAAATGTCAAATCAATCTAGAAGCTGCAAGTAGGATATGTTCTAGTATACTTAAAATTTTGTTATTCAAAAGTATTAATACAATGTCTCACTAAACATAGGAAAAGTTCTTCAAATTGAATTTTTAACCAATCAGTTAGGTAATAAATGACATGAAAATCAGATTTATAGAGTCCCTACAAGTAGAAGAGTTAAAATATGAATACATACCCCTTCAGTGACTCCAAAATTATCAAGATGGGATTACACTAGATTCAGTTCTGCATTTAGCATGTACTATCGGACCTAACTGAGACCTATCCAGACCCGCTGTAGATCCATTTGGGGCATTCAGGTACACAGCACCTTTATACATCCATTCTTCTGTTTCGTCACTGTAGAAATCATCAAAAGGTTCCCCACATAATGCACATGCTGTCTGTTCCTCTTCAGCAGGAACAGCCATTTCTTCCTCATCTTTCTTCTCTATAATTGTCTCAGTGGGTAAAAATCCTGGAACTGCCTCAGATCCCAGTGCCTCTGCACCACTAAGCCACATACTTCCACTCACAAACCACTTGCGAGAAGGTTTCTGTTTGCGATTCTTAGACATCCGATTCTTAGTGACATGCCAATCCATGTGAGAACTGTGCTCTTCTTGACACTTAAATCTAAGACCACATGTGGTGCATTGTCTTGGGAGGTCAGCATATAATGCACTTACAGCCAATTCATTGCGCACCTTAAGAAGGTCAGCATTGAACTCAAGTCCAATTGGGTCCTACAAATTAAGGCCCACCACTGAGTATCAGAATTTTAGCCAGTCAAAGCAACACTTAAAAAGAAATAAAAAAACAGCATGATTCAGATAGGTACCTGTGCAGGTAATGATATGAGGCCTTGAGCCATGAGAGAATTTATCAAACCTGGAAATGCACCTCCAGCTGGCTGGTTAGGTGCAAGCTGACCAGCATTGTGAGCAATAGTAATCAATTGCGAGGGTGGAGGGCCAGGGGGCAGTGGTGGTTGAATTCCCATTTGCAAGTGAATGTTTGGGACATTGTTGATCGCCAGTGGTAATTGCACTACAGGTACATGATTTGAAGGAACAATACTTGTAGCAGTATTAACCCCTTGGATTCCATATCCCTGACTAGCCGGAGGTGCTAACTGGAGAGATGGCATTGAAGCAATGGAGGAGGGGGGAAATTTCTCCCCCTTCTCAAGAGGTGGATGATAATTTGAACGAAAAGGATGACCTCGAACCTGTTTTTGTTGACTCAAAGCATCCCGTTGATTAGGCAATGGTAATTGTTTTTTAAAAGTATGCTCTTTGCTATGGAAATTGTTAAAGTGTTGGTCAGGAATAAATGATGGCTTAGGCAACCCCTGGTTCATTATAGTACTGCTGGAACTTATTGGATCGAACTGATTATGAATTTCATTTTGTGGTGGGAAAAGAGAGTGGACACGTGGTGGGTTAGACTTGTGAACATTTACTGGAGGCCGCATTGCAGTTGATGTTGGCATAGTGACTGACCAGGTCCCAGATCCATTAGAGTCGACATTTGAACCCAATCTTGATATCATGGCAGGGGGCCTAACAGTTACAGCATCAGAATCTGAAAATTTGTCTGCATTAGAAGCCAAATAATCTCTGGAAGAGGATATATCACTTCCAGGAAAGGGTATATGTAAATCCTTCCCCCTTCCTTTAGTATTTGATAGATGTCCTGACTGAGGGAAATGATTAGGTGAACTCCAAGTTTCTTGATAATAACCAGATCCTATATTCTGATTTCTCTGAGTCTGATATCCAGGGATGATACCCGTTGACAAACGACCAGACTGCAGGGACCATATGATAATTGGATTATTATGTATGTCTGTTCTCTAAATTAACATTAAAAGCATAAATGGAGACACAAGAATCACATGACATAATATATTAAACATCAAAATACAATTAACAAAAGTTAGTCTTTTTCAAGAGAACTTAAAAGAGACCAAATAAGAGTCATCAAACACTCACACAGATGCGAGAAGTAAAATAGATATGTATACTGAAAATGTTAACATACAATGCAAAACTTCACAATAAAAACTATTTCAGAAATAAAGAATGTGGTAAGTTGCCCAGTAAGACTCCACATGGATAAATAGAAGGAAATCTTATAAATCTTATACTGCACATGGAGGTTTGTGTTTGAATGAAAGGAATTAAAAAACCAAACCATCACCACATACACTGGGGAGAAAACAAAGACAGTTACTAGGGCAGATGATTTGCACATCTAAGTGATAGCAAATTATCCACATTAACAAATGGGCGTCGTTAAACGATAAAGGATACACCAAACATGTTGAGAAGTTACAGACCCAGAATTGGTGCAATTTCACAAGAATTAATACAATATGATCAGAAACAGTTGCTTCTAATATCAGACTCCAAGAATGAAGAACTTACCCTTTCAAGTCCAGGCCTTGCCCTTATATTTCCAAAAGGTGAAGTGGCTGATGGCAGGAATTCATTGTTTGGACCACGATCTGCTAAAGTAGGGCTCATGTCTTCCCAATCAAATTCCTCCTCTTCTGTACTCTGCCATGATCTTGTAACTGTAGTACTGCTAATGCCATTCACATCTAAGCGCTCAACTTGCAAGGGTGGTTTAGTATTTGTAATTCTGTTTCCTTTATCCTCCCCGTATGCATCTATCAAAGCCCTTGGTCGTTTTAGATCAAGTCCATTGCTGAGGCCGTAAGCTATAGATGTTTCAAATCGACTACGATTGTCACCAGAATAGCTTTTAGTTTTCCATTCATTAATCTCCACATTTTTTCCAATGACTCTGCCAGATCCATATTCAAATGCAGCCAAGTCATCAACTCCCGAAGCCTGGGGCCTGTCAACACCAATTCTTGCAGGTGATAAGGGCCTGGTAGACCTAGAAATTTGAGATGGATGGATCTTATTAGCCCCTAGGGCAAAAGATGTACGACCTCCACCTGTGGCTGTGTTTAATCTTTGAGCTCCAACCTCCTCCATAGGATCAGAATCATGCACATCATAATCTATTGCAGGTTTTTGGCCATATTTCAGAGTTGAAGCTCCTCCTCTTGCAAGCTGAAAATTCCGCAAGTTAACAGCAAATTTACTTCTCTTATTCCATATCCAAAAGTGCACATATGGACAAATAGTAGAAATTGTGTCTAATGATCTAAACTGCAGAGATGAGTCTAGATATACCATCCTAATTTTTTAAGGACAAATAGAAACAAACTACCATAAAGCTCAAGGCTCCCCCCACCAATCCTCGTTGGTCACGTAAAAGCATATTTAAGCTATAGAATCCAATGAAAACAAAGGAAAATGTAATGCAGTGTTATACAAGTCAAAGGGAACATGCATTATCTGAACACACTTAATTCATCAGTTATCTCCACCATTCTTGAAACATTAAAATTATAAAACCGAATAATAGTATGTTTCAACAAGATTCTTAAGCTTAAGCCACAAATAGTCTCTCAATCAATCATTTCAATGTCCAACAACTCAAGTGGTGTACATAATTTACAGAAACATTCAAACATGGAACAGGATATTATTTGTAATCATCAGCAATAAAACAGGGGAAAAAAAAGATAAACTTTCTGCTGAGCATACATTATCTACGGTTGAATGTTCTAATTGACGCAAATACTTCGGATTAACATGAATGCCATGTGTAGGTCTTGGTGACTCAGATGCCCTCAAGGAATTTAAGCTTGATGACCGGTTATTAATTTCTGAAGAGAACTCCAGTTCAGTCTCAATCTTACGAAGCACAGAGGGGGGGAAAACAGTTGACCATGTGCCAAAGAGGTGACGCATAGATTTATACAAATTAGGCTGAATTTGCCGATATGCCTCACAGAAAACCTGGCCAAGCCATTAAATAACAAGTTCAATATTGTACACTAAAGCAAACTTTTACAGTAGATTAACTAAAATTGGGCTACACTGTATTTAGCTCACCTCAGGCAAACGGGGAGAGAAGTATTTAACATATTCGCGGCCAATGTTCTTAACTATGCTGTCCAAAAGATACAAAGAAGGCAATTTTTGATCAACTGGCACCTGAAAGAGAAAAAATGACTATTTAATCCAAGTTTATCCCATTTTCCTACATTTCCCCATCAACCAAACAAGGAAAAAGTAAAGGTAACGTGGTAAAATTTAAAACTTCAAATACCAAATGGCGAACAAAACCAACTGACCTCGACAATACGAGCACAGATGGCATCGGCAATTCCTTCGGCATGTTCTCGCTGCTCGCCAGCGACAATAGTCAAATCGGTAATGATAGGCTTGGAATTGAATGTCAATTCAGAGAGGAGAAGCTCGTAGAGCTGCACAACATCGCCGGTGCTCAAGGGTGGAGGGACGATGTCAGTGTCGTCCCCGGAAACCCTAATTTCCTCCTCACGTTGCTTGACGAGAGCACGGAAACGATCGAGAATGGTGGGTGGGGACTTGTGAGAGAGATCGTTGGGCAAGGTTTTAGAGGCAGTGGTGAAAGGGATTTGCCGGGGGTTTTCTCGGGAAACAAGAAGTTTTTGCGAATCCATGGGAATTAGGGTTTTGAATTACAAGCATGGAATTGGGGAGGGAGAACACAGAAGAGTTTGATACTGACAGACACAGGACTGAAGGAAGAGAGGAAATAAAAAATTTCAAGGGCCTATAAGGAATTTCCTTCTAAGACGGAGCTTCGGGGATTTTACGTTATTATTAGAGGAAATGCTTGCTTCAAATAATACCTAATACCTTTTGTGGTCTATGAATGGTTATTTCTTAGGGATGGCATTAGACTCCACCGGTTCAGGTCCAGTTCTTTGTTAGGGATGACAGTGAATCGGATCAAATTCGGGTCAGGTTTTTTTGTTAAGAGTGGACTGAATTAGGCTCGAGCCAATGGGCTCACTTTAAGGCCCGATTGAGTCGTATGGGTCAAGTCCAAAGCCTAAACTCGATCAGACTCAAGCTGCCTTGACTTTTTTATTTTTTATATTTTAAAATTTTTAATAGAACTTTATTTACCTAAAAGTGTAAAGTGATTAATTTAATTAATTAAAGTTATGAATCTCAATTGATTAATAAAAATTGAGATCTTATAATGATTGAATATATAAAATGTATATATATATTGATCAAACGAATAAGGAGAAATCAAATTTATTAATAAACGAGGATAGAATTATAGACTATAATTAAAGTGATCAATTGAATTAATTGAAGTTACAAATTTCAATTGATTAATAAAAATTGAGATTTTATAATGAATAAATATATAAACATACATATATTAATCAAATGAATAAGATGAAATCAATTTCATTAATGAATGAGGATAGGATTATAGAAAATGAAAGAGAAAGTTTATAATTAAAGTGAACAATTGAATTAATTAAAGTTAAGACTTTCAATTTATTAATAAAAATCAAGATTTTATAATGAATAAATATATAACGCGTACATATATTGATTAAATAGATAAGATGAAACCAAAGTTATTAATAAATGAGAATATGATTATAAGAAATTAAAGAAAAAGATTATAATTACAGTGATCAATTATATTAATTGAAGTTGCAAAATTTATTTTATCAATAAATTTGAGATTTTGTAATGAATAAATATATAAAACATACATATATTGATCATATGAATAAGATGAAATTCAATTCATCAATGAAGGAGGATAGGATGAAATAAAAGAAAAGAATTATAATTAAAGTGATCAATTCAATTAATTAAAGTTAAGAATTTCAATTGATTAATAAAAATTGAGATTTTATAATGAATGAATATATAAAACTTACATATATTGGTGAAATGAATAAGATAAAACCAAATTCATTAATGAAAGAGAAAATGATCATATGAATGAATGAAAAAATTATAATTAAATTAATCAATCAATTAATAAAAGTTACGAATAAAACTTATTAATTAATGACATAATTTACAAAAATAATTATCCAAATTTTTAAATAATATAATTTTAAAAAATCAAGATAAAATCATGAAATAATGTTTTGAACTAGGAGTCTTGGACTGTGAAGAATAGAGACTGGAGAGAGTGGAGACTAAAGAGATTAAGAGAGTAGCAAATTGTTATAGTCAGAATTGTCAATAGTTTGCATCACTTCTCTTGAATGTAGAAACATTATATTTAGATCTGTAACATTAAAATTAAAGGAATATTAAGAATGTGGTAATAATTAATAAATAATTAAATATACTTTCATTATTGAATATTTTATCAAAATAATGTCCATTTAATTGATGAGAATGAATATATGTATGACTAGTTAACTCCATGTTAATACTTGTGCCAGTATTAATATACAAATTAGAAAACAATATAAGGTAAGATAATATAAACAATAGGTGAAATTGATATATCAAAAAGAAAAGAGTTTACCCTGAATATTTTTATCATCTAACCAAATTCGGGCATATATAAGGGCTTCCGCAATATGAGGATGAATTAAGCATAATGAGAACTATTAACCCGACTACCAATGCTAAAAGCAAACTCTAAAGCAAATTTAGGTGATGAAATTGCTAATAAGCATCGTGCAATTACTTATAAGATTGAAAAATGATTTCTACTACTGTTCTACCATAATAACACATCGAACTGCACACCTTTACTGTCGACCACACAATCTTCTGTCAAATATTTATCCAACTCCATCATATTGTATGAAGTCCTAGCCCTTTTTTCTTTCATGAATATTGTAAGTGAAAGTAACAAATTGCTCTTAGAAAATGATCTTAAACCTGAAACTGAAATTTCAGTTGAACAACCTGAACTACTGTGATCTCGATCCTGAATTTTATCCATTCTGAGTGATAATAATTAAACAAATCATACCATAATTGTTTAATGACATCTATATGCTTTTGAGCTTGATCACCATATAACACATTATATATAAAATTAACCCCCTCCATTTTGTACCTTGGATCTAGCACAGATAAGATTGCAATAACATATCCAACCATACACCAATAAGAATTTAATTTCTCCATCATCTGCTCTTCTATAACCTAAATAACCTCATTAGACTCAAACATCCAATCAGATAAATTTTTCTTTATGTCACACATAGAGCTAAAGCAATGGTGCAAAGTTGGATATTTTATTCCTGAGAACAATTCAGTTGCAATACAAAATAATTTCAACTTCACACAAAGTTCTCTAGCTAACTCCCATTGGTCTTTTGTAGGCATGCAAGTGTACTGAGAATCTCTTTGTCTCAATCTGATAAACACATCAACGTATTAGATTGTTGACTCCAACCTCTTGAAGGTTAAGTTCCATCTGATTGGACAATCCAAAACTAACTTCTGCATATTTGGAATGAATCATTGTCATGCAGTTTCTTTAAATTTCTTAACTCGTTTAGGTGTTGCACTCCAATATACTACATTATTCCAAATTAAATCTATTTCTTCCTTTATCATATCCAACCTATTATTAAAAATCAAATTTTGAATATTAATAAAACAACACATATGAAATAACTTTCCACCATCCAATAAGCTCGCAAACTGTGTCTTATTCTTTAACTTTCAATCATAACATCATTCGTGCTACAATTATCAACTATTACGGTGAACAATTTGGTATTTATATTATAATCTATAAAACAGTCTTCCAATACAGTTGCTAACCTTTCACTTGTATATGGTATCGACACATGAATAAACCTATCATGTACAAATATGAACAACATCAATCATAACATAATTAAAAAGTAAATGATAACACTATTAAAGAATATAAATTACCTCAAAAGTTTTTTATGTAGATTCCAGTCATTATCAACATAATAAGTCATCACTGCCATATAATCTTTCTTTTAGTTATCAACTATCTATGTATCTGTTGTAATGGCAATTCATCCTTTAATACTTGATAACATTCTTAAAATTTCATTCTTCTTATCCTCGTATATCTTTATAATATTCTTCCTCTAAATATTCTAAGTTAGAACCTTGAAATTGGGTTATAGTGAATTGCAAAACATCCTAAATCTTTTGGTATCAACTGTAGATAGTGGATGTTCATCATTAATTATCATAGAAGCAATAAAATATCTTAATTAGTTGTTGTCATAAGATGTTACAATCATTTCATTCTTCCCTCTTATAAGGCTAGGGGGAAAAAATGTTTGACCTCCTAATACCATTATTTTTCTACTACATGAGTTCGTATGTCACTTTAAATGAAAGGTTCCACCGTTAGAACTCTTGACCAATATCTTTTAACAATACTTACATTTGACTTTTTCTACTCTATCCATTGATCCAGTTTTATTAAATTGATTCCAAACTTTACTTTTCAATTGACTTGGAGTTAGACTTATATCCTCATTTAGTATGGGATTAGAAGTTTCCACTTTTGTCTCCGGTACCAGATTACAACTCTCCACTAAAGGAATATGCTCATCTATCTAAAACAATCAATATATAAATATATATTTTATTCATAATCATAATTGATAATTCATAAACATGGAAAGAATAGGACATAAATCATAATCATAGATTTAAAGTTTATCAATTATCACTTATCAGTCATCATATGTATGTGATTGTGTCAGTCACTAAGATCGTGTCATATAACATAAACAGATATTTATGTATTTTTGCAGACTTACAAAGTCAAATACACGGGTGATTATGTGATTGTGTAAATCATTGAGATCGTGCCACACAACATACACATGCATATATATGTTTATAAAGACTTACATGATCACATATATGGGTGTGTATGTGACTATGTAAGTTTGTAACCATGTAAGTCCGCAAAACTCACTGTGACTCACACGATCACATACATGCAAATTCAATTTGTGAAATATTGGAATTTCTAGAATTGTTACCATTGAGGGGGTTACTTTTGTGGACTTATATGGTCACGTATATGGTAACAATCCCATAAATTCCAGTATTTCACAAATTCAATCTTCAATCAAAACTAGAATAAGGTCAAGAAACTTTACCTTGATGGGTGGTGGCGAAGAAGAAAAAAAACATGATAATAGGGTGACAGGGAAGCGGGCAATGTGGTGACGAGGTTAAGGGGCAGGTAGATTGGTGGCAAGGCAAAGGGGTGGTAAGTGGTGAGTAACACGACGAAGGGGTGAGTGACAGAGCAAGGGTTGATGGCGGAGAGAGAGAGAGAGAGAGAGAGAGAGTGGAGAGTGAGTGAAACATAGGGATTAAGGAGGAAAGATTAACCTGTATGTAAAACAACGTTGTTTTATATTTTGATAAACAAAAGCATAAGTAAAATGACATCATTTACTTCATCTCATAGACAAAAATCATAACTTAACATCATTACGTTCTTGTACATTGTTGAGCCTTAAACTTGCTTGGGCTCGAGCATGAGATTAGGCCTTAAGGCTCGAAAAACTAATAGCATTCGAGCTCGAGGCCTAGCTTAAGGTGCCACCCCTATTCTTTGTTTCCTTCATGATATTAACTATAAACAATAAATAATGTTCAAATTCTTAATAAATAGATGTCTTAATTTATAATAATAATAAGTATTATATGGCTTAGATTAATTATTCTTCAAAGTTTAGATATTTTAACTATAAAAAGATATAATTTTTTTAATCATTTATAACTTAAGCAGTTAAGACTACTAATTTAATCACAAAATTGTAACTAATATGAATAATAAATTTGTTACAGATTGTGTACATAATCATAGGAATTTATGGTTAAGATTAGCTTAATTATAGGGATTAATTATCTGATTACATTATAGATTAAAGCCAGATCTTGTATATACATAAATGTCTATATAGAATAAAAAGTGTGAAAAATATTTCCTTTCCTACTGTGATTACATGGTACCAGAATCAAATTTTATAATTTCTGCCAAGTATTTGAGTCACTATTTATAGTAAATTTTGCTTAGGTTTTCTGTCAATTATTTGAGTCACTATTCATAGTAACTTTTGATGCTTATCATCAGCACCTTTAGACTCTCCAGCCACCAACTAATCTCTCCTAGAAGCCTGGTCGATGATAGTCCCACGAGTGAGCCACACATGCTTGCCATTTACTTCTTGCTAAGCTCATGGAATTTTGTGTATCAGTGTTATGCTGTCCAATAATAATTAGGATTTATCTACCCCATATTTATAAAGATGACCATCTTACATATGATCAACTAACTGATGGATTAAGAAAAGAATGGCTGAAAGATGATGCTAGGTTATTTTTCACAGATTTATAACTAGATAGATACCGAGGTGGACAACATGGTTAATTATTGTGAGTATATTAAGGAATTAATGGATTATCTACAGTTTTTATATTTAGGAAAAGAGAATATTTTTCATATTTATGAGGTATGTAAGAAATATTATCGAGCTAAACAACATGATCAGTCTCTTTAGACCCATTTCATGAATTTTAAAAAAATTTATCAAGAAATGAATGCCCTGTTACCTTTTAGTTTTGATATCAAAGTATAACAAACTCAACAAGAGAAAATGATAGCTATAAGCTTTTTGGTAAGCCTTAATTCTAAATTTGATATGAATTCTCAAATTCTCTTAAGTATGGAAATTTCCTCTTCAAATGAGGTATTTACTAGAGTACTTCATACAAAACATAATGTTGTCAATGCGCCATCTATTCCGGCCTCAAGTGCTCAAGACAGTAATGGAAGATCATCCAATTAAAATCAAAATAAAGGAGGTAGTACAAGGGGTTAGGAAAAGAGGAATCAAGATACAGACTGAGTTGCTTGTCACTACTATCATTAAGCAAACTTGTCCAAAGTTGCAAAACAAATGTCAAAAATCTAACTCCGTTAGTATTGTAGTTATTTTTACTATAACACCTAGCATATCTTTAGAACAAATAGATATAGTCTCTGTAGATGATTTTCTAAATTTCATCAGTTGAAGAGCTCTTCGAATTTTTACACTACTATTACTAAGACAAGTAATTTTGATAAATGTCTCCTTTCATCCTCCAACACCCACTAGGTCATTTATTCTAGTGCAAATAATCATATGAGAGGTAATACTAATATGCTTACCACTTTTATATCCCATAATTCTCCTTCAAAATTATTTTGTGATAAGTAGAAATTACATAACATTTTACACCCTTATTTTATCTGGTTTTAAGTTATTTACTTAGCACATTTGGATTAAATTATTGCATTTGTTATTAATTATTCAAGTGATTGAATTTTTCATTTTATTTCTAAAAAATGTTTAAATTATATTTAATTTTTTCTTGTAGGCTTGGTGGACTTAAAGAAAGGAAACTATAAGAAAATATGGCCCAATATGAAGTTCAGCTCATGATCCAACCTACTAGAATAAGCAAATAACCTAACAAAAGGAAGCCCAATAGCAGAAAAAGAAGCAGCAAAGCCAGAGGACCAAAACACACAATAGAAGAGAGGAAAAATGAGAATGTAAAGGAGAAAAACACAAGGCCAAAATGCAGCAGAGAGGAAACAAAACGAAAACACAGAGGAGAATAAACAAAATAACACAGTAGTAATGCAACAAGAGAGTAAAACACAAGCATAAAGTCCAGAGAAAACAAGAGGAAACTTAGCAGACAAAAACAAGAACAAAACAATGCAGTGGTTAAGAGAAACCAAAACACAACATGCCAGTAACAAATAAAACGTAGCACTAAAAGGGTAAAATGCAACATGCTAGTAGCAAAAAATCCCAGTAGAAAACACAACGCAGAGGACAAAAGTAAAACGCAGTGCTCATATCCAAAGCATGCAAATAAGAAGTAGAAAGGAGAAAGTAGTGTTGAATGGGAGAAGAAGATTCACCCACCCAACATCTCCGTCTCAAAAACCCATCTCCAAGTTCATTTAAAATGGAGAAGATAAGCAAAAAACTAGTTGAGAGGCCAGTTGCAAAAAAATCTTGAAGATAAGAGTAAAGCAGTCAGCCAAAGTTAAGAGGTCTAAGAGGTTTTGTCATCCTTTCAAGGTTGGTTAAAGGTAGGAGATGTTGCAAGGAGCATTTGGAAGTGAAAGGAGAGCCAATTACTACCAGCTTCGAGTAGTTCATAACTAGTGGAGGAAGAAATTTTAGACCTTTAAGGTTGGTTTAAGGTCTATAAAGGTAGAAAAATTGAATGAGTTTTTTGAAAACCCTACTCTCTTTGTTTCTAGTTTCTTATGATTAATTTATGATTAATTATTAACTTCTAGTTTAGACATATTGTTTTGACTATTTGGGATTTTTTTGGTTTAATTCAATTAATTACCGAGTGGATTTAATAATGTACAATTGCTGGAATTTATGATTATGATTATGTATGTTCTTATTTGATTGGATAAATCCTTGATTATTTTAATATGATAAGTAGAATGAGTGATTCATATGGAGTTGTATGGGCTAGAATTTGGATGTTCATTGGACAAATTTCGGTTGTTGATTGTGTTTCCTTGTGCTTAACGTGTTTTGATTAAGCTTGTTCAATTATAATAAGTGAAAAGGGATAAGTAGGAGTTAGTTTTCTACATTTAATTTAGTAAATGTCTCGGATTATCTTGAATATGTCAAAATTGCATGACTAAACTAAAATTTGAAAATTGCTTATTCATTTATGAATATTATATTAGTTTATGTTTTATTTTTTATTTCTAAACTCGATTTGACCCGTGACCCCCTACTTTGTATATATTTATTAGATTAGCTAAATTCATAGGTTTTGTTTTTACGATTGTTTTAAGATTTTTCCTAATTTCGTGCTTTGCTAGAAATTTCATCCAAGTTGTTCAAGTTTTTATCTTCCTTTAGATATGTTTTGTTATGTATGTTTAAAACTCTTCTCAATTTGAAAAATAGCATAGCTTAATTTATTTTACATAAGAGAACTATATATTGGATATTACATGGGAAAATGTCGATCAAAACATGATTAATATATATTATGATAAGTTTGGAATTTTTCTTTTAATGGTTTATTAGTTTCTAGAAAGTTGTTCTATTAGTTGAATTATGTTAAGATATATGCTTTTGATTGAATTAGATGTGTAAACACCAAATTACGATTACTTCAAAATTATTACAAGAAGAAACAAGGGTTGTCCAATTGGAAATTTCAGATTTGCATAATTTGATTTCACCTTTAAAAATTCCAGCATTATATATATTTTGATGATCATGATTTGTGCCAAAAACAATAATTTTTAACGTTTGAATGTTGATTGTGTGGTCCCAAGAATGTATTGCAAGTTTATTTTCTTAAGTTTTAATGTTGTGTATTAATAATTTTGGTTAAAGAATCATGTGTTAGTGCATTGAACATGCTTCTTCCATTAGGACAAATTTTCTTTCATATAAGCGAAATTATTATGATATAATTGTCTCTTTTAAAATTATTATATTAATAAAATAAATTAGTAAATTAAGTTTCTCCATGAGATCGACTCTTATTTGCTTTATACTAAATTGATTAGTAAAATCAAAATTAAAATAATGATTTAATTTGTATATGTCTAACAACAAGTATCATTTTGGCATATGGTTTTACCTTATATGCTCTTAGTTCTGGAATGACTCATCCAAATTCATTAATTTCCTTATCATATATTTTAGGCATACCATGGTTTCATTTTAATTTAATATATGTTAGCATGTTTACTTAGGATTTAAATTAACATGTCTTAGTTTTCTTAGATTATTGTGTTTTTCAAGATGACGAATAAGAATATTAATAATGGATATGTATTGGAGGTCTCTATATTCTAGGTATAACTGAGTAAGTGTCAATAACTACTCTCTATGATTATAACTCTTTTTGAAGCACATTGTCGATTAGGCAATCCTTATTTAATTCTTTTTAAGAAATTATATCCAAAATTTCAAAATGTGTGATCTCTAGATAGTGAGTCATATTAGTTTACAAAACATCATTGTTTGCCTTTTAGTCCTTGAGTCAATAGAAGAGCCAATTTTCCTTTTGATTTTGATGTTTAAGGATGTCCCATTTCATTTAAGATTGGGTTCGATACTTTGTTACATTTTTTGATTACTTCTCTCGAATGACTTGGCCTTACTTATTGAAAAACCGCTTAAAATTGTTTTCCTATTTCACTGCTTTCTGTGTTGGAATCAAAACACATTTTAATGTTTTTTTTACACACTTTGCAAAGTGATAATGCTAAAGAATATCTTTCATATTCCTTTTAAACCTACATGCTTAAGGTGTTGCTGAAGGGAAAAGCACGCATCTCCTTGAAACAGCAAAGGCATTTTTTTTCCAAACACATGTCCCTTAGTATTTTTGGGCTGATACAATTTTGAAAACCTATTTTTTGATTAACCATATTCCATTATTCGTCCATCATCATTCCTTATCGCTTCTTTTTCAAACCAAACCATTGTTCTCCATTAAACCTCATATTTTTGGGAGGACATGTTTTATTTATGATATTCATCATCAAGGCACCAAAATTAGATCCTAAGTTCGTTAAATATATGTTCCTAGGGTATTGTCATCTTTAAAAATGTATCAATGTTATTGTCCTAGTCTTAATAAATACCTTGTGTTTGCTAAGGTTACATTTATGGAACATACTCCTTACCTTCTTGCCTCTTCGAATACTTCTAGTAGTTAGGGGAGACTAATGATTTGTTAATGTATCAAATCCCAACACTTGCTAAAAATTGCTTATATATTTACCATTTCAACATCACCACCACTTCCACCAATTTGTCATGTCTATTATAGACAACGAGATATTCTTGATACACGACCAACACCAGTTCTTACTTCAACATCAGATCCCACTGAGACTGAATTCAAACTTCCAATCACTCTCTGTAAAGGTAAATGCCAATTTACTTGCCTAATTTCATCTTTTATTCTGTATAATCATTTGTCACCTTCCTTTTACTCTTTTTGTTGCCTCTTTTGACACTATATCTCTTCCCAAAACTATTTATGAGACCTTATCTCATCCTAGATAGCAAGTAATAATGATAAACGAAATTAATGCTTTAGATGCTAATAATAATTGGAATTTAGTGGATTTACTTATGGGAAAAAGGCTATCAGTTGTAAGTGGTTATTTGATGTTAAAGTCTGCCTTGTTGTTAAAGGTTATTCTCATACTTATAGTACGGACTTTTCTGATACTTTCACTTTTATAGCAAAGTTGACCTTAATTCATTTGTTTACTTCTATTGTAGCTACCAGTTACTAGCCCTTCAATAGTTAGACATTAAAATTGCATTCTTACATGGAGACTTATAGGAGGAGGTTTATATGGAGTAACCACTTGGGTTTATTACTCAAGGGGATTATGTGAAAGTGTTTCATCTTTAAAGATCTCTATATGGTTTGAAATAGAGTCTTCATGTATGGTTTGAAAATTTTATTCAAGCAATTAAATAGTTTGGAATGAGTAAATGTAAGTATGACCACTTAGTCTTTAACAAAAACTCTATATCTGGCATTATCATTCTTGTATGTGTACGTGGATGATATTGTTATTACTTTTAGTGACGCTATAGGAATTTCATCTCTAGAAATGGTCATTACAAATAGTTTTAGATGAAGGGTTTAAGGGTATTAAAGTACTGCTTAGGAGTTGAGGTGACAAGAAATAAGAAAGGTATTTCTTTTCTCAAAGGAAATATGAGCTTAACTTATTGTCCAAAATTGGGAAATTAGGGACTAAACTATGTAGTGCTCCTATGTCACCTATTTGACAACTTACAAAAGATGGAGATTTTTTTGACGATCTTAAGAAGTATAGAAGATTAGTTGGGAATTGAATTATCTTATAGTAACTTGTCTTGATATTGCTTATTCAATTGGCATTATGAGTTAATTTATGTCTTCTTTTATTGTTAGTCACTAAGTTTCTTTGGAGCAAATCCTATGTTACTTGAAGGTAGCTCCTAAACGAGGTATGTTATATAAAAATCATGATCACTTGCGTATAGTGCTTTTCATATGCATATTGGGTAGGATTAAAGATTAATAAAAAATCCACCATAGGCTATCGTGTTTTTGTTAGAGGAAATTTGATCTCATGAAAGAGTAAAAAAAACATAATTTTATATCTTGCTCAAGTGTACAATGAAAATACAGATCTATGGCATAATCCATGTGTGAAATAATGTGGATATATCAGTTATTGATTAAAATTGCTCTCAAAGTTTCAATGCCAGCTACGTTATGATGTGATAAATAAGAAGCTCTTCTTATAGCTTCTAATCCTATATTTTATGAATGAACTAAGCATATTGAGATTAACTGTCATTTCATTTGTGAAAAAGGTGAAACAAACTTGGTTTTTACAAGATATATAAAGAATGGAGAACAACTAAGAGACCTGCTTATAAAATCTTTAAACAAGAT
>JAOQMP010000002.1:29590438-29602612 GCA_027563575.1 Erythroxylum pedicellare
CCGTAACACTACAGTTTAAACTATAGTCAAGTGACTAACTTGATTATTCAACTATAAATCAACTAATTTAGATTATAATAATATACATGTTTCCCATACATCTCCATGTATATGTATATTACTTACGAAAGAATCTTAGTACCTTATGACTAATTATATAATGCTCATACAAGTAAAACCAAACTCTTTTTTTATTAATAATAAATATTTTCATTACAAAAGTAATTGGAAGAAGAATAAGTTATATATGAATACACTTGCTTTCCAGGGTACTATATTTACATAACTCTAACCAGAAACTTGAGAGTCGATTTTATTGGTCACAATTGTTTAAGGATGCTCAAACTTTCATGGACAATGCAATTGATGTTAAAGAATAGGTAACATCTCTAAAAGAGATGAGATGACTTTATCCAACATTTTAGAAGAGGAAATCTTAGATGTATAGGGCATCAACTTTATGGGGAACATGTACATTTTAATGGGGGTGGATTATGGCTCACGCTAGGCTGAAGTAGTGGCATCCCTAATCAATGATGGAAAGGTTGTTCAAAAGTTCATCAAATGGTTATTCAATCAGTTTGGAGTGCCACATTTGATAATAAGCGATGGAGGTACACATTTCTTCAACGAACCTTTTGATGCCCTCATAAAAAGATACATAATGCACCATCACATTGCTATACCTTATCATCCGCAAACTAGTGGCCAAGTGGAAGTTGTCAACTGAGAGATGAAACAAATTTTGGAAAAGATGATGAATAGCTTCAGGAAGGATTAGGTAATAAAGCTACATGATGCCTTATGGGCTTATAGGATTGCTTTCAAGACATCTATCGAAATAACTCCTTATAAGCTTGTATATGAAAAAGCTTGTCATTTACTGGTTGAACTAGAAAATCAAGCATACTGGGTGATAAAAGCATTATGTTTTGATTGGAAGAAAGTAGGTAAAAGATGACTTCTACAATTGGACGAACTTGAAGAGTTTCATTACAATGCGTACGAAAATGTCAAACTCTACAAGGAAAAGGTAAAGAAATGGCACGATTCTCATCTTAAGTGAAAGAAATTTAAGGTAGGAGACATAGTGCTGCTATATAATTCAAGGTTGAGGCTGTTCCCAGGGAAGCTAAAATCTCGATGGAGTGGACCTTTTACAGTCATTCAACTTTTCAATCACGAAGCCCTCAAATTGGAAAACGCTAACAATGAAACTTTTTAAGGTCAACGAGCATCGTTGCAAACTAAATCTCGAAGGAGTCATTCCCAAGGACAAGGAAGTGATTTCCTTCTATTCGAGCAATTAAAGATGACTCCAAGGATGTAAGCTCAAGCTAATGACCATAAATTAGCATATTCAGTAGTTCGATTGAAATTATTGTATTTAATTAAAGTTGTTTTAAATTTTAAATAAAACTTTAATAATTTGAATTGATCTGGGATCACTAATTCTCTCACTCTCTTTAAGCAATTCCAAGATAAGACAACAATCTCGGGCATCCAACGGATTTGTTTTCAGTCCCTCACCATCATCACCTCCATCACCGTAAGGTTTTGTTTCTAACCCTTTTTCTTTTAACTTTAGTTTTTGTTTTGTTTTATTTTATGTTACTTCCTTCCACATGTGTTTGTTTGTCTCCTTCTCACATTGAGAACAATGTGTTGTTCAAGTGTGGGAAGGGTTGTGTGTTTTACTTTGAGTGTAAATTGTATATATGGTTATATTAGTGTGTTTAGGTTACATATTATGAATTGTGTGAATGTATCGATGGCTTAGATGGAATGAGATTTATTTAATTTTGGACATAATCTATTAGGTTGTGAAGAGTCATTAGCTCGTGAAATTAGTGATATGGGTTCTTTGGCTAAAATATGCAAGTTAATTAGGATTTAGTGTTAGTTTATCACCATATAATTTGTCACATTCATTCTTAATTTTAGGTCTTTCGACTAAGTACTCTGCTAGTATTTTGTCATGAAAACAAGTAGCTAAAGCGACAAGGTGGGCATTAATTTTAAAAAAAGTATGTTTGTAAATTTTAAATAAATAACTATTTCACTAGCCTTCACGTTATGAATAGAGTTAGTAGCCAGTTAAGAATGTGATGTAGCGGAGTAACCGGATTTGCACGTATCATAATTGTGTGCCTTTATATCAAAAGGCTATAATGATGTTCTAACTAAGCAACTTATTAAAAACATGACTTAATCAAGTAACCAGATCAACATTCATTACCAATGTTTACCTCCATGTAAAAAGACTAAGTCCATGTCCATAAAAAGTAACAAAAAAAGTTCTCTAATAAAAACATACCAAACTTGTAAGTGTCTTAACTTCTCATGAAAACATACTTAGGATTAGTTACAAAGTTTGAATGAACAAATAATTATTAATGTGTGCGTACAATTGAAAAGGGTAAATAAACTTGATATTTGGGTCTTGATTAATATGTATATTTAGTCCAGTGCTCCTAGATGCGGATTTTGCATGTTAATGATTTGGAATAACTTGAATGATTATGTTTATAATTAAATTTGTTTCATGAAGTTGAAGCCATTGTCTCATTATTACATTATGTGCTTTGTGATTTTCCGGTGTTTGTTGTTTTGTTTGCTTGAGGACAAACAAATGTTTAAGTGTGGGGATGTGATAAGTATAAATTGCATCATATTTTAGGGAATAGTTTGATATATGTTTAGCTATTAACTCGATCACTTAAACATTTGTTTGTGTTTAGCTTAAAATTGTGTAGTTTGTGATTTGTTTGCATCTTGAGTGTTTTATTGGTTAGTATAAGGCTTTGAGCTTAAATATTATGTTTTTGAGGTCCTTTGATGTGTTTGCTAGTGTTTTAAGGTCATTTTCTAAGAGCAGAGGAGTTTTGAAGGGAATCTGGGCCATAACACAAGCCCAGGATTGTGGCAAGTAAGCCACGATTTTTAAAGAAGCTTCAGTTTAGGCCCACGATTGTGGCAAGTAGGCCATGATTCTGAAAAAAGCTCTAGTTTTAGCCCACAATCGTGGCCCACATGCCATGATCCTGATAGAAGCTTAAGGAATGGCCCATGATTGTGGGTTGCATGCCACGATCATGATAGAAGGCTCAGATGTAAGCCACAATCGTGGCCTGCATTGGACAGACGTGTAGACACTCACAAACTTCATCTTTCGAGGGATTTTTTGGACCTTTCGGACCCTAGAAAAACCCTAGGGTTACCTAAAATGTAAATGAGTATAAAAAGAACATAAAGAGGCAGAGAAAAGGGGAGCTTCCATGCAGCCACTGTTGAAAACCCTCAAGAGAGAAAGAGGAAGAGGAAGAAGAAATGGTCTTGACATGCTTCCTGGATTAGAAGGTTTTTTGTCACTGCTACCATCCTAGATTGCCCATTCTAAGCGACTGTTTCCTTTTCGTTTCAATTTTATTCATGTATAAAGTTGGGATGATGATGATGTTCTAACTCTCCTTCGAGATTTTATTTTGATTTAATGATAATTTAGTTGATTGTGTTATTTGGATAATGTAGTGATTTCATTGCATTCTTTCATAATTTAGTAATAAAATGAAAGGGTGAACTGAATGAAAAATGATTAAATTGGATTAATGAAAGTTAGGCAATTTAATAGAAACTATTATAAATCATATTGGTAATTGTGTAGAGAGAGATCCTGTGTGATATTACAATAGTTTATTAGGGTGCTTCAGATCTAATTAGGGTTTGGAATAATTTATGAATTGAGAGATTGCAAATTTCATAATCCAATTAGGGTTATAAATTAAGGTTTAATGATTATAACTCAAGAGAGAGTAATCAGACTAGAATTGTATAGAACTGACACCGCATTAACATATAATCAGCTAGGTTAGCATTGATGATAGGAAAAATCCCCTTTCTCATTACTTGGTAAACTCTTTGGTTCATTTCCATTATGTGTGCTTATTGCTCAATTGTTAATTCCTTCATGTTTAATTTCTGATTTAGCTGGTTGAATTTAGTTTTCGTGATTACTTTCCATTGCATTGTTTATTTTGAGTTCATATATTGTTGGCCTTAGATTTTAGGATTAGATTAGTCCCTCTCCTCGAGGGATCGAAACCTTTTATACTACAATCGCAACTCATGCAATTGCACTATTTAAGGCTTTATAAATTTTAAAGCTCAAACGACACTATCACTAAGACAATTGCATATGATAGGAATCTCATTATCATGATGTCATCATGATTTCCTTCATGTTATGTTTTGTATCATGGACTTAATTAATTCGATTTAAGATCTACATCAATTCATAAATAAGTGAACATCAAATTAATGAAAATTATCTTTCGCTTTATTAATCAAACCAAAGTTTGTACAAAAATGTCAAAGGCGATTGCCTTTAGAGCACTACTCTAACAATTGATTTCCTTTAAAGCAGTCTCTAACAATCTCCCACTTGCACTAGAGTCAATCGCCTTTATATCTAATACCATATTTGAGTACACTAGAATCAAATCTCATTTAAGGAAGTGGCTTAGTCAAAGGATCAACGATGTTTTAATTTGTGGGCACTCTCTCTATCTTCACGTCACCTTTATCAATGATCTCCCTGACTAGGAGATATCTCCTCAGTACATGCTTGGAGCTCTGATGAGACCATGGTTCCTTAGCTTGAGCAATAGCCCTGCTGTTGTCACAATACAACAGTATCGGGTCTACAATGCTTGGAACCACTCTAACTTCTACAACGAACTCCTTAATCTAAACAGCTTCTTTTGTGGTTTCCCCAGCTGCAATATACCTTGACTCGGTTGTTGAATCTATAGTTGTCTCTTATTTGGAGCTCTTCCAACTAAATGCTCCATCATTTAGTATGAAAACATAACCTGATTAGGAATTAGAGACATCCCGGTCAAATTGAAAAGTAACATCTTTATGCCCGTTCACTACGAGATCTCCATCTCTATATACCAAGAATACATCCTTAGTCCTTCTTAAGTACTTTAGAATGTTCTTGACAATCACCAAGTGACACTCACTAGGATCTGATTGATATCTACTCGTAACATTTAGAGAATATGATATATCAAGTCTTGTGAACATAGCATATATGATTGATCCTATAACCGAAGCATATAGGATCAAAAACTCATGCAAGTCCTCTTATCTTGCATTTTAGGACACATAGATTTTGAAAGTTTTATCCCATGAGTCATGGGAAGAAACCTTCTCTTGGACAGCTCTATACTAAACATGTTTAGCACTTTATCTATATATGGAGAATGTGAAAGACCTAGAAACCTCCTTGATCTATCTCTATAGATCTATATTCCCGATATATAAGTTGCTTCTCCAAGGTCTTTTATAGAGAAATTTCAGGACAACCAAATTTTGATAGATTGCTTACTTGAGACATCATTTCCTATTAGTAATATGTCATCCGCATATAACACAAGAAATATAATAGCACTCCCATTACACACAAGGTTCATACAGATTTGATGAGAAATCAAACTCTTTTATTATCTCATCAAATTGGATGTTCCAACCCCTAGATGCTTACTTCAATCCATAAATGGATTTCTAAGCTTGCATACCTTTTTGCCATCTTTAGATATAAAGCCCTCAGGTTTTATCATATACACATCCTCGGCTAGGTTGCCATATCTTATAGCCATAATGAGCAACAATGGATAGGAGTATTTTAATGGATTTAAGTATGGCTAACGAGCTAAATGTCTCGTCATATTCAACTCTTTGTCTTTGATGATAACCTTTAGTAACTAGCCTCGCTTTATAGATAATCACATTACCATCCATGACGATTTTTTTCTTGAAAATCCACTTACACCCTATGGATTTTAGCTCTTTAGGTGGGTCAACCAAAATCCATCCTTGGTTTTCAAACATGGAATCCATTTTGGACTTCATGGCTTGAAGCCATTTGTCAAATTTTAAACTATTCAGAGCCTCTTCACGGGTGATAGGCTCATCATCCTCTATAAGCAATACGACATTTTGTTTACTTACGAGAAATCCATATATCTTTGGAACATTACGTATCCTACTTGACCTATGAACATTTTTTGTGTCATAAGGTTTAACTATTGTCTCATCTCTATGAACAACAATCTCAAGTTCAGGCATTGATCTGTGTCTGTTTGAGCATCATAAACTTCATCAAGTTCAACTTTTCTCCCACTGTCTTCTCTTAAAAGAAATTCTTTCTCTAAAAGGATAGCATGCTTTGAGACAAACACCTTTTGCTTTAAAGCATTGTAGAACTAATATCTAATTATTTCCTTAGTAAATCCTACAAACAGACATTTATCAGATTTCGCTTCAAGCTTATTTGATTAAATCTGCTTCACGTAAGCTAGATAAAACTTTCATATGAGAAAAACAAGGTTTTTAGTTAATCTATATCTCATATAGAGTAACATCAATTGCTTTTCAAAGGACATTGTTTATCATATAAACAACAGTCTCGAGTGCATAACCCCAAAAGGATTTCGGTAGATCTGCTAAGCCCATCATTGACCTTTCCATGGTTAACAAGGTTCAATTTCACCTTTCAGCCACACCATTATGTTGAGGTGTGTAAGGTGGAGTCCACTGGGATACAATCCCATTATCCTTGAGATAACTTAGAAACTCCTCATTCAAGTATTCACCACCTCGATCTGATAGAAGTGTTATGATACTTTTATCGAGTTGTTTCTCTACTTCATGTCTAAATTTTTTAAACATTTCAAATGCTTTAGACTTATATCTCATTAGATACACATACCCATATCGTGAATAATCATCGATAAAGGTAATGAAGTACATAAAACCAGCTCTAGCATCAATGGACATCGAACCACATACATTAGAATGTATTAGGTCTAATAACCCATTCGCTTGTTCACCCTTTCCTTTAAAAGGCAATTTAGTCATCTTGCCTAATAAGTAAGATTCATAAATGTCATATGAACCATATTCAAATGACCCTAAGTTACCACTCCTGTGTAGCCTAGACATACATCTCTCACTAATATGGCCAAGTTGACTATACCAAAAGTAAGATGATTTTAAGTTATCTCATTTTTGTCTTTTATTGTCATTGATATTTAAAAGTGGATTGCACATATCTAATATGTAAATACCATTGCACAATGTAGCAGTACCATACAATATTTCATTCAATATAATTGAACAATCATTGCTTGAAAAAGTTGAATGAAATCCCTCTTTATTGAGACATGAAACAGATACAATGCTCATTGTTACAGCGGATACATAATAAAAATTATCTAAAATTAACTCTAGCCTACTAGGAAGATACAAAACATAGGTTCCTACAGCTAATGCAGCTACTCTTGCTCCATTTCCCACATGTAGGTACATCTCTCCCTTCTTGAGCAGTCTACTATCTTTGAGGCCTTACACATAAACACATATGTGTGAGCCACATCTGGTATCTAATACCTAAATATTATGATCAGAAATAATATTAACCTCAATAACAAATAAGATACCTGAAGTAGATGATGCAGCATCTAATTCCTTCCTTTACTTCAATGACTACAGATAGGCTTTATAGTTCCTCTTTCAATGCCCTTCCTTATTGGAATGGAAGCATATTCCCTTTGGTGTATTCTCCTTTACCTTCTTCTTGGCTACAAATCCCATTGGCTTTTTAAACTTCTTCCTCTTCTTTTGGTTCCTCTTGCAAGAACCAGAAGCAGAGTCCAATAACATCATAGCCTTACTATCCTTCCTAACAATTTGCTTAGTTGTTTTGAGTAGATTAATCAACTCATATATAGAGATGGATATTTGGTTCATCCGATAATTAAACACAAACTGTGAATAACTATCGGCCAAACTAGTTAGAATTAGGTCTATACTTAATTCATGAATTATTGTAAAACCTAAACTAGATAACCTCTCAATGTATCTATTCATCTTCAACGTATACTGCACTAAAGACGATCCTTCAGCCATCTTAGAGCGGAAGAGCAACCTCGAGGTCTCGAACCTTTCAAACTGAGCTTGCTTGCCAAATAGTTCCCTTAGATGGTAGACTATAGTATGAGCATCCATATCCTCATGTTGCTTTTGTAGTCCTGGTGACATAGAGGCCAACATAATATAACTAACCAACTCACTATCATCCAGTAGCTTCTTGTAAGGTTTCTGATCCTCATCAGAGGCATCAACAGCAAAGGGATCGGGAAGTGCCTCATCTAGGACATATCCTAGTTTCTCATATTTGAAAACAATTCTTAAATTTTGTAGCCAATCTAAGAAGTTTGGTCCCATGAGTTTGTTAGAGTATAGTAGAGAGCGTAAGTTCACACTAGACAAAGACATCGTGGCAATTCAATAATCTAAAAGAATGAGAGAGAGCATTAAAATGTACATAAATACATATCGATAAGGATTTTAATCACATGCATTATGGGTCCCACTATTTTATCTGAATCTATATCCCTCGTGACAAATCCAAGAAAACTTATAGTTCTCTTAGTGGGTCGATATCTAATATCACTAACAATGACCTTGGGTTTGACCAATAAGCCACGTTAGGTCAATCGGTAGGTATTATTCATACCAATTGCATTCAATATGCAACTATCGTCTCGTGCCATCAACTGTTAATTTAGCACACTCATTAGGGTATCAACTCTTGATGCATATACACCTCATGTCTACTACCCAACTTCACCTCTATCCACTTTAAACTTGGATTTGCCCAACAGATCAACGCTTATAGTTAGGACCAACCTATTAATTCAAAAATTAATTTCCACGGTTTGAACATATTCATGTAAAATGGGCTTGGATTTTCCCAACAAACCAACTCTAAAAGAACTTTTTTTCTTGCCATATCAATGGAAGGTGTCAGTCCTAATATTTTGGTTGAGGGATTTGTTCTTAGGTCTCATTAATACTTGGATGAACTTATATATATCTCACATGTATTCAAATAGTTACTATAACTATATGGCATGATTATGGACACCTTAATTAAATTGATCTTATGTCTATAACCACCCTCTCATTCCTTTTTAACCAACTCTTAAAATGCATCTAATGCATTTAACATAGAAAAGAGGTTTAATTAGGTTGTTACTTAAATATGCATCAAAAGTTCATGATTCAATTTAACTCTTAAACTAAATTGAGTGCTAGTGTTAGTCTCAACTAATTTCAATTATCAATGTGATTCGATTAAGAACCCTAAAATTCAATTATTTTGATGTCCAAATTAAACACTTTAGTTCTAGTACACAAGCCTTTTCTAGTCACACTAGAAATGCAATGCTCTACTTGGATTAATTCTAAATTAATCCCTAGTGTTTCCAAAATTCCTAAACATCAATTAGTCATCTAAAACATCCCTAGTTCATTTCAAATTTATCAAGACAATTTCGACACAGGGCAAAAATATCTTTACGGTCAATATTATCTAGCTAAATGAGTTAACCTACTAGACATGAAAGAGTCTGATTCGATGTCCAGAAAATTTTTGGAACCCTAATTTCAAGCAAATGCACTTAGCATGCTACTAGAATCAAAATAATATATTTCTCATCTCATAAAAATGTTTTTAGGTTTTCTAAACGAAGCACATACACATAAGTCATCAAACAAGTTAGCCCCATCAACATTCCAAAAGTTGACCAATGTTGACCTTGACTTGATCCATTAATTGAATCAAGTTCAATTAATTCTGAAAAAATTTCAAGTCTTATATACATTCTAAATCTGCCTAATATAAAATTTCAGAATCTAATTCCCAGGAATTCTTTATGAACTAAGTGGAATTAGCCAGCACATCATATGTCCACTAGGACTTGTCATACACCACCAACATGCAAGTAAAATCAAGAATAAATAATTAATCAATTCAAAAACCAGTGTCATGCATCTCATACACGTGACATCATATGTGCATGTTTATAAAGGAAAAGCAATTTTTATAAAATTATTCGGGAATTTACAAGCATACATGTCCATAAGATTTCTAGAATGCTCCAGAACTTCATATATGCATCAGGCTAAAATTAAAATCATAATAAAATAGCAAATGGCATTCAATCGCAATTTCCTTTGATATAAACATAATATAATACCTTATAAACATTTTTGTGAAAGAAAAATTAGAAAATAGTTTTTCTAGAAGTATTACAAAATTTTCAAAATCAGCACATGCATTTTGTTTTCCAAAATTTCCCATATACCAATATACGAATAAACTAGAAATTAATTCGCAATAAGATAGAAAAAATTCAATTGTAATTTCCTTTGATAGAAACATTTTTGTGAAAGATCAGGAAAAAAAAATCTACATTTTATACAAAATTTTCTAAATCAACATGTATGTCAGTCACAACTTAGCAAACATTTTGCACATGTTCAATCCAAATTCATATACATGTAATAGACATAATTGAAAGAACATGTAATTAAAATTATATACCTTAATGACAACTCATCCTTTCTTGCTTCTTCTCTTTGTTGGGGTTGTTACAGACACCAAATACCTTCCTTAGCCTCTTGAATACATGAAAAGATGGAGAATAATAGTGTCTAAAGGTGGTTAAAGCACCGAACAAGATGAATTCAAGTAGATACTCAATCAAGAGTTAGATCATAATCAAGTTACATGTAATTAAACTCATGCAACAATTGCATAAAATTATATAAGCAAACCTCAAGATCATTCCTCACAACCTCCAAAACTCTTCTGGACCTTAGCCTCTCAATGGAGTGTGTTTTTTGGTTGAATTTCACTGTGAGTACATAACTAAAGAACTCACTTATTTACCACCTGTCATAAAGTGGGTCAAGATCATGACTTAAAATGACAGCCATTGATGAATGCAAAACATATTACTAGTTTTATGCTCAAAACTGCAAGTATACGGATCATACTTGTAGTTAGAAGCGGATATCAATCCCAAGAGGATTGTGCTTAGGCACCACTTAATTCGGGTTATTTTTTGTTTAAGAAATCGTTTCACTCGAATTTTAAATAAATAAATAAATAAAATAAAGACAAACAAGTAACAAAAAATAACGCAACCCAAAATGAAACATAAACTAAGACTTGGAGAAAAATCAAGATTAAACATTAGTACTTGTCATTATCCCTATTTATTCCACTCTGATTAATTGATTCAATTTATGATTGACCTTAGATATTTTAAAATTCTAGCTACCCTCTTTTAAGGTGTAACTAAATGTCACTAGTTAAATAAATTAGAATTAACTTTGGGATCTCTCGATGTGCAAACTTTTTCTTAAGCATTTAACTAGATATGAAGCTATCCTATGGGCAGTGTATTAATCTATTGAAATTTCTTCCTAATAAATCAATAACTTGTTATTTATAGGTCTATTATTTATCAAATCTCGTTGTACAATTAACACAGATTACCAAGCTCACTCTCTCAATTTATTACAAGATTTAAGCATAATAAATAACACAAAAATGTATATCATTAAATCAATAACCAAAGGTTCACAAATAATTCAAACAACAAACCCTAAAAGTTGTTTTAGTCAATCATAATATCCATAACATCCCGAACAATCCAACAATCCATAATAAACATGCTAGAATTGAAAGAAATTGAAATAAAACTAGACGAGGCAGCTCCTCTTCTTTTCCCAAATCTGGAAAAGCTAGATGACGAGTGCTGTTTGCCCAATCGGGAATGAAACTTTGAATCTCTACCAATCTTTAGGCTCTAGCTCTGTCTTTTCGCTTTAGGAAGCAAGTTTTTCGACTAACTAATGGCTTCCAGAATTCTCTTTCCTATAAAATCATAAAAACCTTAAAAAATACAAGAAACCTGCATATCCCTTCGACTTCCAGTTCTGACGATCGTGGGAATTATACTTGTGCTTCCCACGATCGTGGGTTATCTTAATAAGAACTTTTTTGCTATATTTCCCAAGATGTGGGAACCATTCCCTTTTCCACAGTCGTGGGTTCTTGTTTTTTCAACAGCTTCACTTCTCTTCTCTTCTCTTAGTCTTAGCTTAATCACAAAGGTTTCCACCCCCCATTCCTATAGCAAAATGATCAATTCCTACCCTAAACCAATATCAAATACAAAAGAACAACTATGAAGATCAAACTAAATAAAAACACACAAAACAAGTCCTAAAACATAATAATACTAACCTATC
>JAOQMP010000002.1:29615004-29632271 GCA_027563575.1 Erythroxylum pedicellare
ATATTTAGATTTTTTGTTCATTTATTATACAAAAATATTATATAAAAATAATTGATAATTTCAAGCATTATATATGAAAAATAAAATATCATTAAATTATACCAACAAAAAAAATATTCTTCGTATATAAGATTTTAATTACAACCTTAACAATTCTTATAGAAAAAATAATAAATACAAATACCAGTTTACAAATTATAAATTCTGAAATTATAAAAAATTATGACGTAACTGATGAGACAACTAACTAAGCTTGTCCATGTCGATGAGAGCAACTTCATATGTCAGTCATCATATACGAAATATAAGTTATGAGAATCATGAAAGCAACTTCAAGAAATTGCGAACAAGAAGTTGCACATATGTTGTTAAAGATTAATGAGATTGTCACATACAGAAACTACAAACGTCTACATAGGAAGCAACAACATTTGTGATAGGAAAGAGGGAAGGTGGCAATAGATAGGGGTGACTATTTTGTTTTCAATCTTAAGACTACAAATTGAGCATATAGATGATGGCCGAAAATGGAATTTCATCAAAAATAGGATGCTTAGCTTTTCAATTAAGTCAATATAGAAATAAGACTATCATTAGATACTTACAAATTTACCATAGGCCATCAAAGTTAAAGTTGGAAAGAAAATCTATGATTGCAATCAACTAAAAGGAATTTTCTCAATGACTACTTTTGTAGGAAAGGAGAAAGAAGTCAAGAGCTTATGAAGTTCGACAATGGAAATGACAATTTCGTTAAAGGCTTACTTTTGGTGACGATTTTGAAAATCGTCGTTAAAAGCATACTTTTAGCGATGATTTTTAAAACGTAGTCATAAAACCATGGTGAAAAGTCTACCTTGTTGTAGTGTTAGTAGCATAACAAGTAATAAATAAACTTTCATATTAATATCTATCCTTTTATATAATAAAATTTGTTTGTTTTTTTGTCTTTCTTTTAATCGATAATACTTTTCTATATAACCAGGTTTATTGTCATAATAATAGTTGAACTTGTGAGGATGAATTTCATCTTTGTTACTGACAACATTTGGATGTTGATCTTTGTCACATAATCATCCACCTTTGCTATTGCCTTTGTCTCCTCTAGTTCCTTGAGAAGAATGAGCTCCATAATTGTTGTTGTAGGTGTTATGTTCATACGAACTTTCATATCTTTGGCTGAAATATCTTCTCAATAGAACTCTCCTTGCAGCTTTTTTTGCCTATCTTTATACGATTAAAAAAAGACCAATATTTCATCACTTATTAAGAAATTCAAGTCTTTTGCTTCTTCTAAGGAAGCAATGGTAAACTTAATTTTTTTGTGGCAAACTCCACATTATCTTCTCAATAATCATTTAATTGAATATCAATTCATTGTACTTCGTCCTTTGATTAACTATTTTCTTAATATTGTTGGAATAATCATGCATTGACTCTACATCCTTCATTAAGGAGCTATAAAAAGTTTTACTAAGTATTTAAAGCTTGACTATAAGCATCGTTGTTATTTCTTGCTACTTGTTCTTTAGTGTATTCTTTGCTATAAAAGTACGTGAAGAGAAAATTATTTTAAATGGTATAAAAAATAAAGCTTTGACCTCTCTTGCTTTTAAAATTTTAGTTGATACATCTTATCAACTCCCATGAATCTTGGAAACATTAATAACAAGATGAGAGAGCGAAGAGCAAAGATTTCATAACTTCTGAAATCATCGGTGGGTTATCCTTATTTCTCTATGGCTTCTTCTTCTCCACCCCGATTTCCTCTTGCCTCATTACTTGTTCCTTCACCTAGTCCCTCCCAGATGACCTCTTCCTCCAACCCTAATCGAACCCAAAACACAGATCCAAACATCCGCGTCCTTTCCCCGACTAAAAATCCACCATCCAAAATGACGTTTTCACCAATCGTACCTAAAACACACCCTCGACCAAAAACCTAATAGATGTAGGCATATCTACTCTATCTACTCTTTAGCAGGTGTCTGAACCAGAATCATCCCCAATCCCTCATGTGATTAAAACTTTAGAGAATCCCAAAACCTGGAAGTCAGTAGTTTTTGAATTAATGGAGTACTCCTCAGAAGCTAAAGCTTTGATCTACTATCCCCCAGAGGTTAAGGAGGACCAGATCTATGTCATTCCTCCACCATAGTTAGCAAAGAAAGGAGCTGCTCAATTCAAATATGCCCTAATAGGTTTTTTCATAGGTAAGTGCCCAGCATTTCCAGTGGTTTAGAGAACACTAGCAAAATCCTGGTTAGCTTTTGGGCTTAAGGAAACTTTAATTATAAGTTCAAACAATTTCTTATTAAAATTTGATTCAGAGATAGGTATGAATTTGGTTCTGGAGAAGGATCCTTGGCATGTTTAAGGAAAACCTTTATTTTTACAAAAGTGGTGTTTGAATGCTGGGGAACTAAAAGAGGTTAAATATGCCCCAATGTGGGCTAGATTATATAATATACCTGTAGAATACTGGAACACCAAGGGGTTGGGAAGAATAGCTAGTGCAATTGGACACCCCCTACTTATAGATACCCAGATAGCTAGGATGTCTAGGATTGTGTATGTTAGAATGTGTGTGGAGTTAGAATTACAGAGAAGTTGGCCTTCTTCTTTCAAACTGGCTACTTACAATGAAGAAGGGAAAATAATCTTTAAGGAAAAAAAGATTGAGTATGAATGGAGGCCTGATCATCATTTACGGAAGAAGGAATGGGCACCTACAAGGAGATTGTTTGAGACTGGATTACAATAGGAGTTGGAGAAGGGCAAGGAAACTATACCCAATAGTATAAATCAGCAAAAAAAGGAAGGAGTAGGAACTAACCTCTAAGAAGACACATCAAAATCATAAGGAGAATAGAGCTTTTGAGATTCAAATTGAGTAAAGTAAGGGTAAATGAACTCAACAGAATGATCAAGCTCCTGAGATGGCAATACAAGATGATAAGGAAGGAAGTCCTACTCAACTAAGCAAGGCTTAATAGAAGCAAGATGATCTAAGTGGAGACCTTGAGGATCCAAACCTCCCTACTGTGAGTCAAGTAGTTAACCATCTTTCCTCTCCTATTTCTGAATTGGTTCTTAGTACTAATACTTAGAGTCCTGGTCTTCTGGGAGGGACAGAGGGGGATTTTACTGCTAGAAAAAGTAGGATATCTAGGAGGAAACAAAAGTAGTAGGTTTTTTTTTTCTGTTTTGTATTATGGATTTAGTTTTTTGGAATGTTAGGGAAAACAACTAGCTATAAATGCGTGTCTTAATAGGTTGTCAATTTCTTTTGTCTGCTTGATTGAATCTAGGATTAGGTCTCCTTCCTTTTTGAATAATATATGCTCCTCTTTGTTTCCTAGATGGCTTTCTTACAGTAATGTAGATCATGCTTCAAATGCTAGGATAGTAATAGCTTGAAATCCGGATTGTTTCTTGTGTTCTACTCAAATCACAAATAATCAACTGATTCATTTAAAGGTTACCCCAATGAATAGTTCTTCTTCCTTTTTTGTGACATGTGTTTATGGGTCGAATAATCTCAATCATAGGAAGAACCTCTGGTCTGATATGTCTAATATCAATCTCATTGTTGGTAACCATCCTTGGATTATAGCGGGGGACTTTAATGCTATTTTATTTTCTTATAAGGTTGAGCCTATAAATTCCTGAGCTATTAATGGAATGAGTGACTTTAGGAAGTGTGTTGAGGACTGTGCTTTGTATGATTTAAATTCTAGTGGTCCTAGTTTTACTTGGAACAACATGCAATGTGGAGACCTCTTTATTGCTAGAAAGTTAGAGAGAGCCCTTACTAATTTGGCCTGGAGCTCTAAGTTTCCTAGATCTTATGGTGTTATTCATAATCCTAACATCTTAGACCACTCTCCAGTTGTGATTAGGTCTTTAGAAAACAGGCAGAAGAGATACTGTCCTTTCTAGTTTTCTATTTTTCTAGTCTCTCAGCCTAACTTCCTTCAGATAGTAGAAGAAGCTTGGACCTCTCAAGTTCACGGTACTCTGATATTTTTTGTAGTGTTCAAGCTTAATTTGGTTAAAAAAGCTCTCAAATTTCTTAATTCTGGTCACATAAGTGATGTGAATGATGGAGTTGAGAGTTGTCAAGTTGTTCTTAATAATATCCAAGATCAAATGAGACTTTTGCCTAATACTCCTTAACTGGTAACCAAGGAAACTAAAGCCATTAATAACTTAATTAGAGCTTTAGATGATCAGGAGTCTTTCCATAAACAGTCTTCCCATATTACATGGCTTAGAGAAGGGGATAGAAATACCAAATTCTTTCACAATTTAATCCTTTCTAATAGGAACAGAAACAACATACACTCTTAATTAGTGGGAAATGGTAATAGGATTGTTGGTCTTGAATAGATTCAAGATCAGTTCCTAGAATATTTTCAGAGTTCTATTGGGACTAGAAAGGACCTTCTCCCCTCTAAAGAGTTTGTGAAAAATCTTTTCCCTCACTCGTTGCCTGATAATCTTTCAAACTTTCTCATTGCTGAAGTCTCAGAATAAGAGATTAGGGAGGTTTTCAATTCATCAATCCGAATAAGGCTCTTAGGCAGAATGGGTTTAATGGGTTCTTCTTTAAGCATACTTGGCATATTATAGGAGAGGAAGTTACTCATGCTATCCAAGATTTTTTCCAACATGGAAAATTACTCAAAAAGCTTAATTCTACTTTTATTTCTCTTATCCCTAAAAAAGATCATCCTTTCACAGTGGTTGATTATAGTCCTATCCCTTGCTATAACATGATTTAGAAGGTGATTGCAAAAATCATAGTAAATAGGCTTAGAAAGATACTCCCTCGTATTATCAGCCTAAACCAAAGTGCTTTCATTAAGAATCGTCGAATAAGGGATAACATCTTGTTGTCCCAAGAGATCTTCAAGAATTACCACCTTTCTTATAGCCATAAGAGATGTTATTTTAAATTGGATCTACAAAAAGCCTATGACTCGATTCAATAGGATTTCCTCCTGAATGTACTAGTAACAGTAGCCTTTCCTCAAAAGTTCATTGTATGGATCAAAGAGTGTATAACATCTCCTTCTTATTCTGTTTTGATCAATGGATCCCTCTCTAAATTTTGTAGAGGTAATTCAGGCTTCAGACAAGGAGACCTCTTATCTCCATTCCTCTTTATTATTTGTATGGAAGTACTCTTAAGGAGTCTGAATGTTTGCATAGATGGTAGTTCATCCTTTAAATAACACTGGAGGTGCAAAGCCCTTAAACTCACCCATCTCTTGTTTGCTGATGACCTTTTGTTGTTTTGCCATGTTGATTTGGCTTCGGCACAAACTCTGCTTAATTTTATGTGTACCTTTTCAAATTTATCTATTATGGACGTTAATTTTTTCAAGAGTCGGTTCTTCTTATCTTCTGATATGGACCATATGGCCCATCAAATGGAAGTTATTTCGGGTCTCAAAAAAGGTATTCTTCCCATTCGGTATCTAGGGATACCTCTCTTAACAAGTAGGTTGTCTAGGAGGAATTGTTTACCCTTGTTGGATAAAATTAATGATAGGATTAACAAATGGACTCATAAAAACCTATCTTATACTGGTAGACTTTAATTGGTGATTTCTGTCCTCTCTACTTTTCAGGTGTATTGATCTAGTCATTTCATTTTCCCTTCTTCCATTTTTAAAGAAATACAGTCTAAACTTAGGAATTTCTTATGGGCTAGGAAGGTGGCTACTAAATCTCATGTTAAGGTTTAATGTAGTGACCTATGTAGATCAAAAAGGGACAGAGGATTAGCTATTAAGCATTTGTCTATTTAGAATAATGTACTGATAGGGAAAAGAATTTGGTTTCTATTTAATGATAGTGAAGTTATGTGGGTTAAGTGGGTGCACACTATAATTCTGAGAAGGAAAATTTTCTAGAGTGTTCAACCTACTAATAACAGTTCATAGAGTTGGAGAAAAATCTTATATGTGAGGGATCAAATTGGGAACCAATTTAGATTTAAGATAGGAAATGGGAATTCTACTTTATTTTGGTAGGATCCTTGGCATCTTAGAGGAATCTTGAAGGACCTCTCAACACCGAGAGTGATCAATAGGTCAAAGCTACCTATGACTCCAAAGTGTCCGAGGTAATCAGAAATAATAAGTGGTGCTGGCAAGAGGCAACTGTCAAGGCCACAAGTAACCTAGAGCCTTTACTGTATCAACCGAATTGTTCAAGACCTGATTGTTTGGAATGGTTAGCTAGCTCTTCAAAAAGGTATACAAATGCATCAACCTACAATTTTGTGAGACCCCATAATCAAAGTGTTCCTTTGCATAAACTGATTTGGTTTAAAAGAAATAGCCCTAGGAGTTCCTTCATACTGTGGTTGGCCTTCCTTAATAAGTTGCAAACAAAGGATAAACTCCTATACATTCACACCCCTAATCACTGCTCCTTATGTACCTTGGATAATGAGACTATTGAACACTTATTCTTTGAATGTTCCTTCTTTAAACCAGTGTGGTTACACTGCCTCAACAACTTCCAAATATATCTTCCTAATATGACAAACCTTCATTCCATACTCAATTGGTTCAACTAGCCCTCTAATATCTGAAATTGTGACATTAACATTTTTATCATCAACCTCTCTATTATTGTGTACAACCTTTGGACTAAAAGAAATACTCGAACCTTCAAAGGTGAAGCCTTGGAAGTTGGGAGCTTAAACACTATAGTGATCTTCCAAGTTATGGAACAACTCAGCTCAAACACCGAGAGAAGGTAATTGTTGGAGTGCTTATTTTTCTAATATAATGTCTGCAGGTTTTGATTTCAGGTTTAGGAAAAGGGAGGGTATCCAATCCCTCTTCGATATCTAAAGCAGAAGAGAAGTCAGATTTAGGAAATGATTCAGTCTCCAATCAACAATCATCTTGGCAGCATGGAGTTGGCAGATACATGGGGGGGAGCTGAACTCTTTTATCTATGGTCCTCCCCCTGCAGCAAATAAGATGACTATAATGAAAGTGATGATAATTTCTAACAGTAGGAGACCCCTTCTCCTAGGTTGGTTTCCAGATGCTCCATTAGTGGTTTATCAATGAAGGTTGGAGAGAGTTGCGCAAACTTTGATAGTGAACAAGGAAGCTAGCAGCAAGGGGAGAGCCCCCCCCATCACCTTCGGCTTTCAAAGCAAAGTAGATCTCACATAGTTCTGAAAATTAGAAGGACATCCTTTGATTCTTCAACTTATATTGTGATGTATTGTCATTATGGTTTTGTAGAGGAAGGATGACCTAATTTATCTTGATGTAAAATATTTGTTGGAAAGCTTGTGTTTCTAGTAAGATGAGCTTGCTCCATATGGCCATCTTGGGAGGAATTTATGTATAGGCTCACGGTTGTAGTGTTTGGTCATAAGGAATTTTTTTGTAGGTTCCTTATGAATTCACATTAGGTTATTCCTTTTGGTAGGTAAGAGATTTAACGCATAGGAAATCTCTAGTTGTGTACATATCATTTTCTTATGTTTATAAAAATTTACTGATTTATCTAGAAAAAATCTTGGAAGATAAACAAAGTCTTCATCTTTGTACTCTAAATACATAATTATTGTCCTAAAAAATTAGAATTGTTGGTTAAGAAATGTTCACTTAATTTGAAATGTTTTCCATAATAGTAGCTTCGATACCAAATATTAAAAAGGAGACTATTTTATGTAGAACATAAATAAGAGATTATGAAAGAAATTTCAATTAAAATTTTGAAAGTAACACAAATGGTGAACTCACTCATTTAAGAAAAACTTAAATATAAGAACAAATACTACCACTTTCTATCTTTTAGTAACAAAAAGCCAAAGCTATAAAAAGATAAACAAGGTATAATACCATGACAATTAGTTAAAATCCTTTACTCAATCAAATATTATAAAAGATTATGGTTAAAATATGACCTAATTATTTGATAATAAAAGCAACTTGTTACTTCTATTATAAAAAAAATCACATAGTTTTCTTTTTTCCCTTCTATTAAGTATCTTGTTTTATATCTAAGGATGACATATCGTGCCTAGCCATAGTACAAAAGAAAAAAAAGGATATATCAGAGCTTAGAAAGAATAACTGATATTGGAATTTTTATATTATATGTGAGTTCTATAATTATATATTTTAATATAAAAATGAAAGAGCAAATATATAAATGATGAAAAAGAGAGAATTTTTTTAATGCGTTAAAAATATAAATAATTTGGAACCAATTATAAGTAAGGTTATATTCTAATCTTCCTAGTCAAGATGCTTATTCTTTTTTTGTTAGAAGCAAAACTTTCATGTATCATTCCTACACTAAAGACATTGATGTGGTATCATTAGTTGTAGTTTCCAGTTGAAAAGCAACCACTAAAGTTGAAGAAAATTTACATGGACAAAAAAGGTGTCGATATGTTAACAAAGGTTGGTCCTGGGAATAAGCTTGAGCTTTTTAGTAAGCTCATCAAGATGACTTTCAAATAATTAATTGGATGGTAGATTTCTCCTCCAAAATAAGCTAGAGGGGGAGATTATTGTGGGTCCATTCTCATTTTGTAGATGTTAGCTTGACGAAAACTACTAAATTTGGACTCTAGAGTCTTGGCTATCTCATGAATTAAAAAGAACAAAGCCCAAGCAAAGTTGATATAGAAACTGATGATTAGAAGTTGTTTATGGAAAATATGTTTGTGTTTGGAAGGCACATGTTCGTGTCAATGGTGGACACACGATTGTATGCATAACCTTGTAAGTTTTTGTAATTGTGTGCTAGTTGAAAGGTGACACTTCGAGATCAATCATGCCCATATGGAGTCAGGCATGGTCGTGTCTGCTGACCATGTAATTCAATATAATCATGTATCACTATGATGCCATGTTTTGAAGCTTAAAGATCAAACATGGTCACCACGCATAGTTGTGTGGCAGTGTGCGGTATAAAAATCTTATATTTTGTAAGAAAAAAGATAAGTTTGAGAGTTTGAAGTAGCATGAGATAACAACACTGAACAAAAGATGAGTTTGAGTCCAAATAGTATTTATAAGTACAATTTTATTGAAGTTTGATATTTAAGATTAATTAGGAGCAGTGTACGTATACATTCGTACATATATATATATACACATACATACATATGTATACATACACATATCAATTTATATTCAATAACAGAAGTTTTTTTAAAGAACTAAAAAAAAAAACTTAACTACCTAAGCGAGGTGCTTGGGTGAGATAACTCAAAACCTTATGGTTTGTATCCTATTATTTTTGACTTAAATAGATTTTATTGTCAGTTTGGCTCATAATTTTTACCTCTACACCGGATAGCTTTTACGTTAAAATCTTGTGTCAATTATATTTATCTTTATTATACGAGTAATTTGTTATTGAAGGAGTGATCTTAGAAATTTTGTAAGCGTTACCGCTTAGGGCCCCAAAATGAGTCGTATGATGCTGTTGTGTTCTGCAGTTGCTAAGAAAAATAATGAAGTAATTGGTAGCCTAGTGCTGTTTGTTAAGTTGCCTTTGTTCATCCATGAATTGCCTGGTCGTGATCTGAATGATAGGCATTGAAAGGCACGAAGCCCTGTCTGTCTCTGCTTAGCTACCCACCAAACTTCAATTCACGGCATTGAACGAACCAAGGCACGGAAGACCTCTCTTTCCTCCAACTCACTGCATGCTTCTGTGTTTCTTAGGCCAACTACGACTTAATTCCAAAGTCAAAACAGGACAACGCTCTTGTAGTGCAACCCAGCAAATACCCAAATGTTATTTTCAGTGCCACAACTGGAGCAACTACAACTTGGGCAACCGTGTTTAGTTGAATTGAGAAACATTGGAAATTCAACATGTTGAACGAACAAGCGTTTCCCAAGCAAAAGTGTCACGTATTGCGTCTTTTTCTGTGGGATATTTTGAATCCCAAACAGCGAAAGCAACTCTCAAATCCTGTCCCTTTTCTGGGTTAGTGCTGCCCGGGGACTGTTTCAAGGAACTTGCGGTGTAGAAAATGCAATGTTAGCATCCATCCTCGGTGGCCTTGATTCGTAAAATGGACTGGTGTGATGAAATGTTGTTATGTTGACAACATGTGCAAATTATGCAAATTATGTTTGTCTCTTTCGATTATTGACGCTTATGTCCGTCATTTTCTTTTGTACAGCTCTAATCACAGTTGCTTCCATGCACCTCTCTTCTCAACCTTCTTGCTGGCTCACCAACCCTCACCTTCCCCTATATAACCCCCCCTTTCTCCAATCTATCATTTAACCAAATTTTCATATTTCTTCTTGGATTTTCACATTCTTTGTTTTCGTAGTGCTATCTTCTTGCTCTTAAGATTTCCATCTTAGACTAATTGCAGTACTTCTTCACTCTGTGGTGAAACAATAACACCATGTTTTCTTCTGTTAATCACGCACATTCTTCTTTCACTCTAGTTGATTTCTTACCCAGAAAGCGTTCAGATCTTCGCCCTCAGCCATTCTCTCCACTACCCATTATCCGGAATTCACAGAAACACCTTCATTCGGATGCCTCAGTCAAACCCCTTCACATTATCTCTGTTGAGAATTTCTCATTTTGTGGGAAACCTCAACAAAAGAAGCCATTGACAGTGTGCAATGCATATGAGGCGGATAGGTCAAGGCCCCTCTATATTAACATTGAGTTACCGGACGAACAAACTGCGCAGAAGATCAAGATTGGGATATACTTTGCGACTTGGTGGGCCTTAAATGTAGTGTTCAACATTTACAACAAGAAGGTCTTGAATGTTTTCCCTTATCCTTGGCTCACTTCTACTCTCTCCCTTGCTTGTGGGTCCCTCATGATGCTCATCTCCTGGGCTACTAGAGTCGCTGATACTCCCAAAACTGACATCCACTTTTGGAAGACTCTGTTGCCAGTAAGTAGCCTTGTGATACGTTGCTGATTAATCTCTTTTGTGGGTGAGGAAGTGACCTCAAAGATTTTTATATGGAGTGGAAATTTTGGAGACATCCAAAAGTGTTGTTTAACCAAGTGAACTTGGTGTTATGCCGGAAACAGTAACAGTGACATGCAATATTTAGGGAAAATCCAAGTGATGAACTAATAATCCAAAAGATTGTTATTGATCTCATCCTGATCCTGCGTTGTTTTTCATGGATAGGTTGCGGTGGCACACACAATTGGGCACGTGGCTGCAACAGTGAGTATGTCAAAAGTTGCAGTTTCATTCACCCATATCATCAAGAGTGGGGAGCCTGCTTTCAGTGTGTTGGTTTCAAGGATTGTATTGGGTGAGGCATTCCCTATGCCTGTTTATCTGTCGCTTGTGCCAATAATTGGAGGTTGCGCTTTATCAGCCCTCACTGAGCTCAACTTTAACATGACTGGTACGGTCTCTTCTCCTGTCATCCGCTTTTTACTTGATTGTTTATCACTGTGAGTTCTTTGGAAGTAAGTCAAGGTCGCCGTGGTTTCAGGGTTCATGGGGGCTATGATCTCAAATTTGGCGTTCGTATTCCGGAACATTTTCTCAAAGAAGGGAATGAATGGGAATTCTGTTAGTGGGATGAACTACTATGCCTGTTTGTCCATGCTGTCCCTTCTCATCCTTACCCCTTTCGCTATTGCTGTCGAAGGCCCCCAGATCTGGGCTACCGGCTGGCAAAATGCTGTTGCACAAATCGGACCAAATTTTGTCTGGTAAACATCTAACGCTCTTTCTTCTTTTGCATTTGTATAACAACTCACTAAATTTCAGTTGTTTCATATCCTTATAATTCATATCCTAAATGTTCTGCAGGTGGGTGGCGGCTCAGAGTATCTTCTACCATCTATATAACCAAGTCTCCTACATGTCCCTTGATCAAATCTCCCCACTAACATTTAGCATTGGAAACACAATGAAGCGGATATCCGTTATCGTCACCTCCATCATCATCTTCCACACACCTTTTCAGCCTATTAATGCCCTTGGAGCAGCCATTGCTATCTTTGGCACATTCATTTACTCACAGGTTTATATTCTTACTACATCTTTACAACTTTGGCCAGCTCTGTAAACAAAGTGCACACGGATGTCGGTCTTCTTTTCAGAACACTTGTCGCGAAAAGAGTATCTTTCCTTGGTGTCAAATGTCTAACAACAACTTAATTTGCTTTAATTTGTACAGGCAAAGGAAAGGAGTTAAGAGCTCAGAAACGTCGATGTTATGCATTAAATGACATTAACTACCGGAAACTAGTTCGGAACTTTGGGTACAACTATTTGCTGACGTTACAAAACTCTGGTGATGGCTGGCAATGGATGTACTGCTGGTGGTTTCACACGATCCATAGCTAGGAATCGATTTTCCTATGTAGAGTTATCAATTTTGTAGGCATGCAAAGGATCATACTTGATTCGATTCCATTGTACCAATTATCTGCGAAACAGCCGTAGTTTCTTTTTCTCCCTTCCATTTTACCAAGCATCTCATAATTATTACAATAAATATTACTTTAAGAATTAAATAAAACAGAAAATATTAACAATAAAATTAAAAAAAAAACTGAGCCAATAACTTATGTGATTGGGTGAGGGGTCATACTTACAGGACAAGGAGAATGAAATTTCTTTATACCAAATTTGATGCTTTAATCAAATTCACTGAGATGCTATATTTATCGATGAAGACTATTATTGGGAATGGTAACACTACTTTATTTTAGTTTGACAATTGGATTGATCAAAGCTTATTAAATGAAGTGCAGTCCCTAAGCCTGTTAAAGATTAAGATTCCTCCTCCTAGTTCTAAGAGTGCATGAGGTGATACAAGGTAATAAATGATCCGTCTCATCAGAGCAGGTAATAGGTTGATAAGATTCTATCCTGATTATCTTCCTTACCTAATGGAGGAGGACAATATAATTTGGATCCTTGATCCATCCAAGTTCTTCACTAATACCTCTTGCCTATTGCTCCTTAGAGAAAGGATACCGAAATAACTCATAAGAGGTTCTGCCTTATATTACGAGATGTACATCAAATATATAGAAGAGTTATAGGTGTTTGGTGTAACAAACTGAATACTGAAATATCTATGAGGATATGTATGAATATTGAAATATCTGTGAAGATGTACATTGAAGATATATACTAACTATTTCTTATTACGCTCCCTCAAGATGAAGTCACGGGACATGACGTTCATCTTGGTCTTAAAAACTTCAAACTTGTATTTGGACAGCGGTTTAGTCAAGGCATCAGCAGTTTGATTTAGTGTCGAAATGTGAGAGAAGAGTAGATTTTGCTGTTGCACCTGTTCTCTAACAAAGTGAAGACAAGGTGTTTCATCCGGGAATGAAAAACTGGATTAGAGCACGCATACATAGCCCCCAAGTTATCACAATAAATCATTGGTGCATCCTGTGATTGAACATTTAGTTCCCGTAGTAGATTACGAATCCAAATTACCTCTATAATAGTGTTGGCTACTGCACGATATTTTGCTTCTGTGAAAGATCTAGCTACAATAGATTGGCGTTTCGAGCTCTAAGAAATAGGATTGTCACCAAAAAAAATAACATATGTAGACGTAGATGTTTTGGTTTCAGCATCTCCCCCCCAGTTGGCATCATTGAAGGCTTGAAGTCTGAAATGTTTCGATCAATTGAGTTGAAGACCAAATTCATATGTATGTTTGAGATAACAAAGAGTGCGGTTCAGCTGTTGGAAGTGAAGTGCAGTAGGTTTATGCATGTACTGAGATAATTTGTTTACAACAAAATTGAGATCTGGTCGTGTCAATAGGACATATTGTAGAGCCTAAGATGCTACGATAGAGATGCCCATCTGTTGTTGCTGAACCATCATCGAGTTTTAGGGTTGCTAATGGGTAAATAAGAGTGGTACACGGATTGCAATATGTCATGTTAAATTTTATGAGTAAATCATGAATGTAGCGCTATTGAGAAAGGAAAATACCATCAACGTTTGGTATTAGTTCGATGCCGAGAAAATAAAACGGAGTCCCCATGTTTTTCAGGGAGAATGTGCCAGAAATATCTGCAATAAATCTTTGAAGTTCGGATGGTGAGTTGCCAGTTAATAATAAATCATCCACATGTACCAGGAAGTACATGATTACACCTCTACAATTGTATATGAATAGAGAAGAATCACAGGTGCTATTGATGAAACCATACAAAAGAAGGAAGACACGAAGTTCTTGGTACCAAGCTCATGGAGCTTATTTTAGTCTATAAATGGCTTTGTGTAATTTACAAACATAAGTTGGATGCTCCTTGCTAACAAAACCTGGTGGTTGATGCATGTAAACAGTTTCGGTGAGACGACCTTGGAGAAATGCATTATTGACATCCATTTGATGTAGAGCCCAAGAGTTTGCCAACGCCAGAGACAAAAGGATTTTAATTGTCTGATGTTTCACCAAAGGTGAAAAGTTTTATTGTAGTCGACCTCGGAACATTGGCTATGGTCTTTTGCAACAAGTCGAGACTTATATCGAGCCACCGATTTATCCGGATTCCTTTTTGTGCAAAAAAGTCACATACAACCAATCACATTCTGAGCTTCTGTATCAGGGACTAGTGTCCATGTTCCATTGCGTAATAGAGCATCATATTCCGAAAGAGCTGAAGTGTGTCAATGTGGTAGTTTTAGGGCTTGGGTAATGGTACGTGGTTCCTCAGTGTGTGGTAGAGGGTGATAGGTAGTGTTGAAGGTTTTGGGTTTATGAATATTGTTTTTGGATCAGGTCAGCATCGGATGAATATTGGTTGATTGGTTTTGTGGTTGTGGTGATGATGAGGTAGGATCAGAAGGGGCCATTGGTGATGAACAATTAGGCTGTGTAGGAAGTGAAGATGAATTCTCTGCAAGGGCAGACAGTGCTAGTCGTATAGGTGATGCCATAATGGGAATAATTTGATGAGACAGAGGTGGAGAGGTCATTATTTCAGATGTGGATGAGATAGACAAGTGGTTGAGCGACGTAGAGGGAAATTGATCATCGATGAACATAACATGTTGCTGGAACCCCGCCCCGGGTGAGTCCACGGCCCGACATCCTACGTGACATCTGGATCCATGGCCCACGGGGGAGGAATTCCCCACCAGTGAAACTTAAAACGAATAATTTCATTTAATTACCTTTGTACAAAAATAGAGATAAAAATCACAAAAATTAATTCAATAGGTGTTGACCCCGGGAAAAATGCGTGGTGGGATCGTAAGATAAGCATATACATTACTATAAGACAATTTGGAGCAAAAACTTCAGAAAAATATTTAATACACAATTTAATAGATAACAATGATTTAATTAAAATAGCAAATAAAGAATTTTATAAGATTTGGATTTTTTTTTTTAAGCGTAACTAAAATATCCCCCTATTTTTAAAAATAATTCCCCGTCCAAAAATAATCCAAGGGTATTTAATGCGATAGTAAAATCAAAAGAGGAATTTTGGAAAAATAAAAGTTCATGGGAGGTCGGCACCGAGCTATGCGAGGCGCTCGCACAGCGAGCGCTGGCCGAGCTCCTCGCAGAGCTCGTCTGCGAGGCGCTCGCACAGCGAGCGCTGGACGACCTTGCAGAGCTCGTCCGCGAGATCTGTGCTCGCACAGCGAGCGCTGGATGAGCGCCCTCGCAGAGCTCGTCCGCGAGGGACCTCATCTGCTCGCTCTCGCGACCCTCCCGCGCTTGCGAGGGGTCGCAAGGCTAAACCCGACAGAAACTTCAAAATTTTCAATCTTCTTCCTCAAAACTCCAAAAATTTCATATTTGGTATCGAAAGAAAGCTAAAAGAAAACTCCACATCTTTCCTGAAGGATTCAAAAACCAATTTGGCCTCTAAGACCCTCAAATTCCACTGCAAAGTTTCTGCCTAACTAAAAATGCAGAACACTTAATGGCTGCAGAATTCTAAAAACTCTAACTTTCCACCCTAAGGTCCAAAAATCACATACTTCATATCATCCGAAAGATCGCAAGAAAATGCACATCTTCCATGAAGACTTCAAGAACAATTTCAAACTCCATGAGGGTCAAAAAGTCATTCAAAGTTTCTGCCCAAAATTTGCAGATTTTGGCAGCATCTGTCCTAAACTTCAATAAACCTTAACTTTCAATTCCCTCATCCAAAGACAGCATATAATACTTCATTAGAAAGCTAATCAAATCCTCTATAACTTTCCAGAAGACTTTCTAACCCAATTTAATCCACATCAGTCCAGAAATTTGCTCCAAAACACAGCTAACACTGTTCATCCAACAAATTCTGCAGCAAGTTCAAATTCTCACATCTTTCATTCCTCACATCCAACATCAGCAAATGATACATCAATGGAAAGCTCTAAAAATTCTATACATTTTCAAAGAAGGCTACTTCTTCCAATTTAGTTCACATCATCCCAGAAATTTGTTTCAAAACACTGCATACACTAATCAATCAACAAATTCTGCAGAAACTTCAAATTTTCACATCTTTCATTCTTCACATCCAAAATCAGTATATGATATATCAATGGAAAGCTATGAAAATTCTCTACACTTTTCCAGAAGACTACTTAACCCAAATTCAAGCTACAACAGCCCAGAAATGGCTTCAGAAAATCAGAACTCTCAAAGACTACTTTTAAGGCTATTTTGCAACATCAACCACTAAAAATACAATCCGATGGAATAAAAATCAGCACAATTTCCAGAAATATAAATTTCTTCATTAATAACATAATAAAGCATTCTTACAAAGCTTTAGGGGGCATTTTCTTAGCCCAATACATAAAATCTCAAAAATAAAGAAGCTACATGAAAGTAACTTTGCTAAACAAAAATGCATCTAAAGCCTTGTCATCAAAAATACAATTTCAAAAACAAAAATAATCGGGAGAGCTGCCTCGCCTCGGATACTTGTCACTCAAGTCCTTGGTCTTCGCCTGTGGATGGGAAGGGAAAGGGGGTGAGCTCGACGGCTCGTGGGTAACAATTTAATAGCTAAGAACTTAACATAAATCCTTTTATGATTCATTCCAAACAATTTTTCAACATATGAAAAATCTTATTTCCAAAAGTTTAAATTCACAAAGTTTTCAAAATGAACACATACAAAGAACTTCATATCAAAGATCACAAAAGCACATCAAAATGGTTCGGGTGGGTCCAAACAAAACGTGCTACACATTTCCGCAAGCGGTCATGTGTAGTCGTGAACATAAGGGAGTCCGTGAGGAGCTCCGTGCC
>JAOQMP010000002.1:29632371-29644775 GCA_027563575.1 Erythroxylum pedicellare
TTTTGATATCTATGGCCTTATTGTGGAAGAGTCATTAGGAGGTCATAAATATTTTGTTATATTGAATTATGATCCTTTGAGGAAGACATGGGTGTATATGTTGAAAGCAAAGAGTCAAGTATTTGAAACTTTCTAGAAGTTTCATGTCATGATAGAAAGGGAAGTTAAGAGAAAACTGAAGTGCATGAAAATAAATAATGGAGGTAAGTTTACTTATAAGAATTTTAAAGATTACTGTATATCATATGTCATTAGACATAAAAGGACCAAACTAGAGGCTCTACAACATTATGCTGTTATTGTGAGGATGAGCATAACTATTGTGGAGAATTTTTCATTGCATGCTTAGGATTTTCATGTTGCAAAAGACATTTTAGTGTGAATTAGTCCAAACTGTAGTCAATTTGATCAACCAGGATCCCTCAATTCCATTGAATTTTCAGATTCCTGATGAACCGTTTGGCTTCATAATCTATTAACCAGAAAAGGAAAAGGTGGCTAGGAGCAATGATGTGCTATTCCAGGAGCACGAGAGAGGTGCTATCCTTTTGAGAGGAGATAAGTTAACACACAATAGTTTATCCTATGACATTGTTAACTCTTCTCCATTTTCTCCTACTACTAAGTAGTCTACAGGTGAAGGAGATGAAATGTGTGATCAAACATACATTAATGGCAATCAGATACAGCTTGATAATGATTAGTTACAAAAACCACATCCGAACAATGCTAAAGATGAAGTTGTTAAAGATAATGAGCAGGGGAAACAATCGTATCCAACAACCGATGAAATACAACTTTGAAGGTCGACAAGGGAGAAATGACCTTCTACTAGATATCTGAGTATAGAATATCTATTGGTGACTGCTAAAGGGGAGCCTAAGAATGTGTAAGAGGTTGCATCTTGTGCAAAAGAAAGATCTCTGGCTTGCAATCATGATAGAATAGATGAATTCATTAAAGAAGAATGATACATATGAACTTGTAAAGCTTCCAAAAGGCAAAATCACACTAATGAATAAATGTGTTCAAGATAAAGAAAGATAGTGATAAGTTGGTGAAGCATAAGGCAAGGCTAAGGGTGAAAGATTTCAATCAAAACAAGTTATCTCACAAAGATTCATTTTAAATAACAATAAAAGAAAAAGCTAATAAATTTTCTAATGGCTTTTAATAAGTAGACACCAATAAAAAATTGTTTAACTAGATCTTATAAATCAATTTTGTATCTATTTCTCTCACTCTCTTTTATTATTGTTATAATTATTTTGTTTTTGCCAATGATCAAATTATGATAATTATTCATTAAAATAATTAATTAATTTATTAAAATATGAAATGGGTTAAAAATTAGAAACATACTATTTACTTTCCAAAAACTATTAAGGTTATTATATCAAAGAAAACAATGAATAAGAAAGAGTGTGACGTACGTGAGAATTGATTGAGAAATCTCTTGTAGTTCGGACGTTCGCGCACTCCCAACTTTTTCTGATATAATAATCTTATGTATATTATCTTCGGTTCTCACTTTATTTTGTCATTTTTAACACTACTATGCTGTCAATTTTAACAACTCTCCCAAAACAAAGTAGTCAACACTCCGGTAGGGAGGCATATTCTACCAATATTTGAAGGAAATGTGCTTATGATTCTGATTTGTCTCATTTTATCGAACAGTGACATGGTAATACAATGCGCCAGGAGACCTAATAGTACACTGGTAAGTGACAATGTATAGTCTAGAAGCCATTTTACTATCAACAAACCATAACTTCTTTATGTCCCCCAAGGAAAGTAGTCAGCAGACTTGTTTAATCTTATATAACAAATTATGTGGTAAGGGGAGCATATTCTACCAATGTTTGAAGAAAATGTGCGGAAATTGATCATCGATGAACACAACATGTCTTAATACATATATTTTGTTTATGCTCAGACCAAGACATAGATAAGCAAACTGACTGGAGGAGTAGCTAACAAAGACACACGGAGTATACCTTGGTTGAAGTTTGGTTTAAGGACGAATCCAAGGAAAACATAGACATCCAAAAGAGTGCAGATGCTTATAACTAGGTGGCTAATTAAACAAATTTTCAATCGGGGTTTTCATGCTCAGTGTGGGAGTGAGTAATCGATTTATAAGATAAATAGCCATGCGTGTGGTATAAGACCAAAAAGTTGATGGGAGTTTGCTATGATGAAGAAGAGCTCTAGTGGTTTCGAATATATGTCGATGACGATGTTCAGACGTCCCATTTTGTTCTGGAGTATGTGGTGGAGTTATAAGGTGAGTAATACCATGGTTGGCTAGAAAGGGTTTGAGTTTGATAAACTCTCCTCCATTATCAAAGTACAAGGTTTTTATAGGTGTTTCAAATTGTTTTTCAACAATCTTTCGGAAGATGGCAAATGTGGACAAAACATCAGATTTGTTTTTTAATAAGTAAATCCACGTATATTTAGTGAAATGATCAACAAAAATTACGTAATAATGAAAACCATCAACCGAAACCATCAGAGTAGGACCCCAAACATCTGAAAATATTATTTCTAGAGGTTTAGAACTTTGCAAATGAAGATTTGAAAATGGAAGTTTGTGACTCTTTGCACACTAATAGGAAACACACAAATCAGATGATACCAAATGTGATGCTAACTTATTGTTTGACTGAAGAAAGTTAAACACTTTATTTGACGGATGACCTAATATGTGATGGAGGATTGGTGGACTTGGGAGACTGGTATGAAAGACAGCTGGTTTGCTCATCGGAAGACATAGATCATATAGATCATTATGGCATGAACCTGTAAGAAGTACTGCTTGGGTCTGCAGATCCCTCACCTAAAAGCAGTTTGGAAAGAATTCAATGGAGATGTTATTTCTTGTGCACAATCGTTTAACAAAGAGAAGATTTTTATTGATTTTTGGTACATGTAAAGCGTTGTCAAAGATGATCGATTTAGAATTAGTGGGAAGATAAAAACTACTAGTATTATTGATTGAAACTTCATATCCATCTCTAACCTGCAAATTACCATCCCCTCTGTACGGTGAATGAATGCACAAATTATTCAAGTTGTTGGTGACATGATGAGTAACACCTAAATCAAGAATCCACTACCTTTTTGATGATGATCCTTCCGTATGAACATTATAAGCACCTGGAATGTGGTTTGTACACTGGGTGGACTACGTATGTTTGGTTGGCTTCCCATACAATAGCCAACAGGTCTTAGCTGTGTGACGCGGTTTGTCACAGTATTGGCAAATGACGTCTTGCTGGTCAGACATGCCAAGAGTGACAAATGAGTTTACAGGGTTAGTCTTGATTACTGGTGGTCAGTTTGATGACGTACTGTGGTTGGGACGACTATAACATCGTTGGAAGCCTTATCACTGTTTGCATGAGACATGCACAGATGGTCTGCCGCTCCAAAAATTGTTCAAAGTCAACAAGCTTTTCATGCAGATCATCAAAACCAATCGGAGTCTCTCGAGCACGAATTGCAGCACTAACATCTTTGAAATCAGCAGACAAACCATTCAAAGTATGGATTACCGAATCCGTATCATCTATCAGCGAACTGACAATTGTAATCTCATTTGCAATGCCTTTGATTTCCTTAAAAAATTCAGAGATGTTTCTACTTCCTTTTCAAATGCAAATCAGTTTTTCTTTTAGAGACATGAGTCTCAATCTAGACGTTCTAGCATACGTCTTGGCACGAAGCTCCTAGGCCTCTTTAGAAGAATGAACAGAACCAAGAAGTGTTGCAATATTTGATGCAACAGTGGTCATCAAGGCATAAAGAACAAACTGATCTTGTCGAATCCAGATATCCAATTCTGGTCCTGTTGTGACTGGACAAGGAATTGTTCCATCAACATAACCTTTAACATTGTATTTGATGAGTAGTGCACTAACCTGTACTCTTTAGGCAAGAAAATTTGCACCATTTAATTTGGAATCAGACGAGAAACCTATGTTGAACATGATCAGGTTTTGCGATAGCATAGCTTTGGTATTGACAGCAAGTGTAGTTGTAACGGTAGATTCAGTATCTTGAGACATGTTTTTGGTTTCGTTGTTTAATCAGCAAAAAAATGAAAGTGGCTTTGAAAAAAATGATGTCGTTAGGCTAGTAGCTCTAATACCATGAAAGGAAACCGAAATAACTCATAAAAGGTTCCGCATTATATTACGAGATGTACCTCAAATATATAGAAGAGTTATAGGTGTTTGATGTAACAAACTGAATACTGAAATATCTAAAAGGATATACATGAATAATGAAGTATCTGTGAAGATATACATTGAAGATATATATTAAATATTTTCTATTACTTAGAATCCCAAGGTTCATTGGTTTGAAATTGTCTAGGAAAAAAACCTTAATCCATAAGGCCTCTATTCTTAAGGACAACATTCAACTACTGTATCTATGCTATTTGGAGGGGAGGAACAATAAGATATTCAAGGATAGTGAATCAGATAACCAGAGGTTGTTACATAACACCATATGTTGGATTAGGGGTCTCTTACATGCAAACAAGGCTTATGAATTTGCTAGCCCTCCTATAAGATCAAGGTGGAATCTCCAAGATACTAAGAGACTCATAAATTCTTCCACAAGCTTGTTTATTGTCCTATAGGAGTTTACATGCATGACATATAGCCCTCTAAAGTTCATCTTTAACATAGCATGCATAAGGTTTAACATTTTTGATTCAAACAAATTCTTACTAGTTTGGGTAGGCAATCATTATGGATAGATGAAGGTCATGATTGATCTACCATAATAGGACGAGAGCAATGAGCCTTTCCCTTATCTTACTAGGATTAATATGGTAGCAGAAAGTGCTCAACTTTGGAGATTTAAGTCGACTATTCACTAGAAGCAATTCTAGAGGACTCCCGTTATTCTATCCTCGCCTTAGTACTGGTGGCAATGGCAACAAAGAGATGAACAAACAGAATCACAAAGGAAGCCCACTTACAAGCTTTGGAGACAAGGAATCTACTTTGGGATGGAAGCTTTCATGCTACTCTTGCTCTAGGCATTTTACAGAGAACCATAGAGGAAGAGTATCAGTCGCGTTTAATTACAATATAAGGATAACTATATGTAATTAGAAGACTCATTTTTGTATCTAAACATGATATTTCTCTTACTTGTTCTCTTGCCTTAGGCATCCTCTTGTATAAGATGTGGAATAAAACATTTTAATTATGTCATTATAGGACGAATATCACCGTCATCTATCATAAAACATGTGCCTATAACTCCAAATATTTACATTAGGCATAGTACAATAGGATATCTTATACTTTTACATACAGTACATTTCAAACCAATCACATCATTTCAAATGGCATCGTTATCAAGAATTCTGCTAAAACAATTCAACCAAAAGCATTAAAACTAATATTATCCTCTCAAATAATCATCTCATTTTAAGCCAATTTTTCTTTATAGTATTTAGTATACAAAGATTCAGAAGTTAGAGCTCTCCTCAGATAATACAAACTCAGTGCATGTGCGTAAGTACAAATTGAAAATATTTATAGAAAAATTACTCATTCATTATATATATCAAAATTTACAAATAATAAATAAGTGCACTTCTCCTTTTATAATAATAAAATATTTTAATGTTAGTTTCTATTTTCTACCGAAACTAAAATTAAATAAGTTATATTTGACAAATTGAAAATTAAAAATATTTCTATTAAAAAATTAAAAACTTAAATTATTATTTTTTTATAAAAGGAAATACGTAACAAGTTACATAATATGACACGGGAAACAAATCCCAACTATATCCTCTAAGAGGAACGGAAGGCACCCTATAGGTGTGGCATTCAGAATGGAAATGTCAAGGTCAAAATGGATCGTTGTATTAGCAAGTCAATTTGCGCAGTGGTTGCCCTCTCAATATATATGACAGGTCTTGACAACCCAATTCCGCGCAAACATCTCGTTGATCCCCATGATGAGGGGATTGTGCGTCATTGTCCTTGTGGTATAAGAGGATAAGACAGTGGCTACCACGTGGGAGTCGATCTCGAGTTCAATTCGATAGCAGCCAAGATCCCACGCAAGGTTGAGGCCAGACAAGATTTCCTAGAGTTCTGCAGACGTGGGAGAGCAGTAGCCAATATTATGGACAAAGCCTCTAAGCCAAGCACCTGTGCTGTCTCGAATGAGACCTCCTACTGTTGCCAAAGGACGGTCTTTTGCAAGCACCATCCATATTCATTTTCACCCAGCCGTGAGGAGGTTTAGTCCATCCGATGAGGTGCTCGAGGCGAGTTCTATGTCCCATAGTAGCGCGGCCTTGCCAAACTGAAGCCTGATCAATCTGTTGGACATACTCAAGAAAATGCTGAGTAGGGTACTCCAGCCGGGAGAAGTTGGCTTTGAAAAGTATTTTGTTTCTCTAGGTTTATAGGAGCTAGCAAGCGACCCCGAAAATAATAGGCTAGTCGAAACCAGATATGAAATGGTGGTTGTTAAGATTCCTGGCCAGCTAGTCACGGGAGTTCAGGGTGTAAAATTCGGGGGTGGGGGGGGTGGACCATTTATGAGGGAAAAGAATTCCACAACATGCGAGCAGTGATGCAGTCGCGGATGATATGAAGTGAGGATTCATCAACGTGATAGATATGGCAAGCAAGTTTGGTAGTAAGCTGTTTGCAAACTTGTTATTGGTTGGAAAGTAGCCGATCTTGCGCGAGGAGCCAAATGAATGATCGGATCCGCTAGGGACCTTTCCATTGCCAGATGTCTTTCCAGAATCCATCTGAATATGGTTCAATAAAATCCATGATCATAGCATAAGTTGAAGATGTTATGAACTGGCCATTGTCCGAAGGTCCCCATATGAGCTTATCTGGCCCGAAAGAGGGCTGAGGGGGCAGAATTTCGGCTATATGAAGACAAATCAATTGAGGAAAGAGAGAGCAAAAAAGGTCCTAGTTCCAAGATCCTAAAGCATTGACAAAGCGATGGACTTGGAGGTCTAAATCGGCTGGAGGGATCGAGGTCGACGTATGGGAGATAAGTGGACCCAAATGTTCCACCCAAGGGTCGAGCTAGAGTCACATCTGGGCTCCATTGCATATCACCCATTTTCGCCCTTTCAGAACATAGGGCCAAGTTGCTGTGATTCTCCTCCATATCATTGAACTGCCCGTGGCCTCCAGTGAGGTGGGTATGTTAGAGGCATCGAAGTGATACTTCTCGGATAGGACTTGTACCCAGAGGGAGGTAGGCTTGGTGATTAAGGCCCACCCTAATTTGTCTAGGAAGGCATCATTAGTTTCTTTAATTTTCCAGATGCCTAGTCCTCCTACCTCTTTTGGGTGACAGACTCTATCCCAATTAACCAGGTGCATCTTCCTTGTGCCATTGGAAGATCCCCATATAAATTGTCGAATAAGTTTTTCTAAGTCGTCGCATAGACCGCGAGGAAGGCGAACCGTCTGCATTAAATATGTGGGAAGCACTGATATAATGGCTTGAGTTAGGGTGAGTCTTCCGGCAAAAGACAAAAGAGTGCCCGACCAGCCTGAAAGGCGTTGTTGGACCTTGTCCAGAACATGTTGGTAGGTTCTTTTATTGACTTTCTCATGTAGAAGGGGCACTCTTAGGTAGCGTCCGAGATCTTTTGTCAGTTTAAAGCCCAGGTCTCTGCTTAAGTGTCTCACTGTCGCAAGAGGGACATTCTTTGAGTAAAAACATCGAGATTTGTCTTTGCTAATCCTTTGTCCTGAGTTTGTACAGAAAGTGTTCAAAAGATCACGAATTATATGAACTTGGTCAGTAGAGGCCTCGGAGAATAGAATGAGATCATCAGCAAAGAAGAGATGTGAAAGAGTTGGTCCTCGTTGACTAAGTTTGATGGGCTTCCATCTACCTTGGGATATTGAGTGTGTTATGAGATGGCCTAATTGTTCCATACATAACACGAAGAGGTAAGGAGAAATTGGGTCGCCTTGACGGATACTTTTAGAAGGTTTGAACTCTTCACTAAGTTCGTCGTTCCAATTAACTTGCATCGAAACTGTAGAGACACATTTCATAATCAGGTGAACTAAAGAACCCGGGATGCCAATGTCTAAGAGAGTTTATTTGATGAAGTCCTAGGAAAGCCAATCATAGGCTTTTTCCAAGTCAACTTTGAGTTCAATTATACCTTTTTTCCCAGACTTCCTACGCATGGTATGAATGACCTGTTGGGTAATAATTATGTTGTCAGTAATCAATCTTCCAGGCACGAAGATGCACTGCGTAGGGGCAACGAGCGCATCTAGATGAGGTTTCAGGTGGTTTACGATAATCTTTGTACTCGCCTTGTAAAGAACTGAGCATAACGCAATTTCCCTGAAGTGGGTGATTGACAAAAGGGAAGGCTTTTTAGGGATAAGAACCATAATGATACGATTCAGTTCATCGTCCTATAAATCATGGCTGAAAATTTTCTGGATGAAGAGTGACAGAGAAGTCCTCGCGGTGTCCCATTGTTATTGGCAAAAAAGAGATGTAAATTTGTCAAAGCCCGGTGCCTTATTGGGATCCATTTTAAAGAAAGCCTTCCGGACTTCTTCCGAATTGATAGGATTACCCAGGGCAGTAGTGGCCTGGTGGGAGAGGGGTGGAAATTGGCCTCTGATAGGTATCGCTTGAAGGGTGGTTTGTTCAGACGTGTAGAGGTGTTGAAGGAAAGTTTTGGCTATCTGTTGGATGCTAATAGGGTCCGAACCAATGCATCCATTTTCATCTTACAGCTTGCTTATTCTCATTCTCTGGTGTCTGGCTGAAGTAAGAGTGTGATAATATTTTGTGTTCCGGTCTCCTTGTCGTAACCATTAGCTTCTTAATTATTGATGCCAATAAAGTTCTTTTTGGCAGAGGGCTTGTTCGAGTTCCGTGTGTAAATAATTATCCAGGTCGTAGAGAGTCTGACAGACTGTCTTCCATGATTTGTTGGATGCCTTAAAGCTGTGCCATAAGCCTCTTTTTTCGATGAAAGATGTTCCCGAAGCTGGTTTGATTCCAATGCTAGAATTTGCCTGAAACCTCCCAAAGTAATCCGGGGATATTGGAGGTGACAGATCTCCAACTATCTTCCACTAGGCTGGCAAATCTGTTGTCCGTCAACCAAGCTGACAGAAATTGAAAAGGTCAGGGGTTCGGTAGTTGGTGATTGGTTAGAGGCAAGGTAACCAGAAGAGGATGGTGATCCGACTTAAGGAAGGGTAGCTGGGTCACTATGGTATGGGGCAATTCCGACTACCAAGAATTAGAGCATATTACACGATCCAGGTGGGCTAGAACTTGGCCTCGTTTCCACGTGAATCGTGGCCCGACGTACCTAAGATCATACAGATGACAGTCATTAATACATTGTCTGAAGGGTTAGTTAACAATAGAGTGATGTTGCGATCCGCCTCGTTTATCGTGGTGCTCTAATTTTGCGTTGAAGTCCCCTCCTAAGATCCAAGATTTGGTGGTGACACTAGCTATCGTACGTAAATTATCCCAAATAAAATGTTGGAAGGTATATTGGGGACTAGTGTAAATCGCAGTGAACTTAAAGGACTTTTGATTCTATTCGATGTTGGTATGTATAAATTGTCGGTGGGTTAATAAAATGCGAACTTCAATGTCGATGTTCCAAAGCAACCATATATATCCAAAAAATCTTTCTACCTCAACCCGGAATGAATGGGAAAAACCTAGACTGTGGATAGTCTTTAAAGCCCGTGGCCCACTAATATGAGGTTCAACTAAGACAACTAAACGAGGGTTATGTATGCGTATGTAGTGTTTGAGGATGGCCTTGAAGGACTTGCCTCCCGCCCCTTGAACATTCCATATGAGTATAGACATAGAGAAAAAATATAGCGAGGAGGGAACCCGATTACGCGTGAGATGTTTCCATCTCGTCCGTCTACATGCTATGAGGCATGGAGTGTTGGGATGACTCGGCCATCGGGGAATCTCGTAAGGTTGGTGTCTTCGTGATCAAGGTGGACTCCTAGCCAGGATCAGGTGGTCGATCAGGGGGTAGCAAATGTGTGGTGATGGACGTCGGTGGGATGGTCGTGATGCATGAGCCATGCAGGTCTTCCTCCATGACTCACCCTCCTTAACGTCCGGCATCACCTGCATGAATGAAGGGTTGTGGATCACAACCTCGTGGTTGGTGGGGATTGAAATTGTCGTATGTTGGGGTAGGTTGAGGATAAGTGTGGCAGGCTTGGGTTTTGGGCCCTTACGGAGTAAGGGTTGGCTTGGGTGGGTTAGAGAGATCTGGGTTGGATTGGGCTGCGGTGAGTTGAGCTATCGTGAGGGATTGCTAGGCGGGGGCCCGTCTGTGCGTATGGGTGAGCCTGACTTGACCTGAATATTTATCAACTTCGATGGAGTCGACGCCAAGGACGAAGAGGAGTGTGGGTGCTAGGTTGCCTCCTCAAAAACTTAAATTATTCTAAGAATATACCCTTAACATAATGAAACTAAATTATGACCAATAATGTCAAATCTCAACTTTACTTAACCTGGGCATGTCCGATTCAACTTTTTAAATCCAAATCTTCAACCAAGTCATCATTAACTTCCTTCCATGACAAGAAACAGAATTATAATACACGAACGCCTCAAAAAAGAATCTCCAACACGGTAAGCCCACTTGAAAAATAGTGGTTTCACATCAAAATTTCCTATTCTTTTCACTACATCGGACGAGACTTGTGGTCGGAGCGTCGCCGGACGCCGCTAGCAGCAAATATGTATGTGGCCAATGGTTAATCAAAGAGGGGATAACGGAAAAGCTGCTTTTGGGGTTGGGGGCATATCATGGGTGGGAAACGACGTCGTCTTCTGTGCCTCCCAACTCCTCTAGGTTCTGAAACCAACCAATAACTCCCTGTTCCGTAGATGATTGTAGGATCAAATTTAACATAGCCATGAATTGAAGACTTTGGATTTTTCATTTCAACGGCAACAAAAACAGTGAACATTTGGAAGTTTATTCTGCTGGATTCTCCAATCCTAGAAAAAAAGCTGTCCAACAACTCAGGCAAAAATTAGATGTTGAGCATCACAATATTGGTAAATTTACTACGGCAACTTAATCTTGTAGTACATGCTTGTCCTGTAGTTTCTATGTACAATCAGACGTAGCTTTCAGGATCTTCTTTGCCTGCCAATTGTTTAAATCATTTCCTTTCGGCCAATAATTCAAACATTTATCTTTTTTGTTCAATTCCTTCTATTCTGACGTAAAACAGATATTATAAAAAAAAATGTTATCTTTGCAAATGAATATATTCACTGCCCACTAATGACAGGGACATTGAAATCCAATAATTAAGGTAGTTCGATAATCAGTTTTGTATAATATACGAAGAAGCTCTTCAGTGTCGCAATATCTGTACAAATTCTAAACTTGGAAAATCCTTGTCTACCTCATTTTCCTGATATGGAGTTCAGGTTAACATGTCAAGCTTTGGTTTTCAGTGGCCTGATGTTCTCTGTCGTCATGGTAAATTGTAAAATTCCTCCCATATCTTTAAGGGGTAAATTAGATTCATCTCCATTTCCACCCAACTTTCTCTTTGGAACTGCCTCTTCTTCTTACCAGGTTTTGTTGCTTTCCCCTCCTCCACTTTCCAAATCAGATTATGCGTCCTGTATATGTATACTCCCCTCCACTTTAATTTGTCCTACCTTTCCGGCAGTTTGAAGGAGCTTATTTGAGTTATGGTAAAGGCCTTAACAACTGGGACATTTTCACTCACGACCCAGGTTAGCTGCTGCCTCAAGGTGTACAGCTTCAATGTCATCCAGTCCAGATATTTGAGTGTAGCATTTTTTTTTCTTTTGGTTTCTTTCAGGTAATATAGTTGACGGATCTACCGGAGACATAGCTGTTGACCACTACCACCGATATCTGGTGACCTACTTTATCCTTCGAGCTTCATTAAATTTCATTGCCTGGCCAAAATTTTCGTTCTAACTATGAAATAGTGATCCTTACGGTGACGATGGATGGGAATAGCATGCGATTGTTAGTTCTAAAAAACTGAAAGTATAATGTACTTGAGATACAGGTCTTTTCAGAAAATAGAATCACACAGAGAGGGCTTTGCAATTTGTAGTGGTTAAATTGTCTAATCTGTAAAGATCTCGGGTATGGACCAGTGTTACGGATTTGGCACCGTTATAGTAATATATCGGTAGTATTTAACATCGGTTGTCTATTTAGATAATTTTTTAAATTTATGAAATAATTTTTAATTTTTTTTCAAAATTATAAAATAATCTATTATAATATTATACAGTTGTATTATATATTTTTAACCTTCTCTTTAAAAATCATAATAATAAAT
>JAOQMP010000002.1:29716110-29730860 GCA_027563575.1 Erythroxylum pedicellare
TCTAAATGAGCAAAAATGTATTATGCATAGATGAACATAATTAAAGAAAAAATATCAGCAAAGTATTTTTTATAGACAAGAAGAACAGTATGAACATTCTTATAAATAGATTTGGATATCAAAAAGATCGTCACAAAATAAGAAGATTAGAGAGACAAACTATGGTGGAGAAGAATTACTAGCTAATAAATATTGACAACATCAAAAAATATCTTGGTTAAGTTTTCCAATTGAAAATTAACAAATGATTCTCTAAAAAAAGAGATAAAAAGAATAACTTGTTAGACTAAATATTGATAAATGATGATCTAGGCAAAAATTAGAGTAGTCTAATGAACATTTGTAAATAATAACATATAAAAATAGATAAAATATAATTATAAAGAAATACATACATCAAATAGAAATGACACTTTTGTTCCTTGAAGAAAAATCACAAAGAACGGGTTAAGATAGAGTTGGCAGCAATTTGATTTCTTGGGTTTTATGAATCAACCTTAGACCAAGTTCTAAAGTTATTGTTTTTATTTTTTGCACATTGTGGACCTATTGAAGGGGTCTTTAGTATTAATTAATATGCATGAAAAATGTACATATTTTCTTAAGTATTTTTTATTTTCATGTTAAATTTTCTTATTTATTTTCAAGTGATTGTGACAAATTCACCTTTGATTAGATTATTGAAGAATTAGAGACAATTTCAAGAAAAATCAAGGAGAAAATCACAATTCTTAGAGGAAAACAGTTTAGCCATGCCCGTGTGCCAACTAAGTTTTACATGGATCAAGTATAGTAAAAGATATTATCTAGAATATGATCTAATGAGAAACTATATAGCATTTAAGAAAATACATAAAGCAACACGAATTAAGTCATGATTGTGCTAGAGATTGTTTGTTGAACACATGAGAAATAGGAAAATCCATCAAGAGAAATAGGAAGATCCACGATTTAGGAGTAGGAGCATGTCAAAGACTGTGTTTCTCTCCTAAATGAAGTAAATAAATCCATGGCCTAGGACATGATTATGATCCAAAACATGTCCAAGGATATGAAAACATATATAAAAGAGAAAACCCTAAATTTTATATAACTTTTAGTGACTATAAGCTTTAGACATATTTTCTCTCTCTAAAGGTTAAGGTTAACCATCAAAAGGTCCAAGAATCCTCGTGAGACCAATTTTAAGTTCATTTTCATCAGCAAATCAAGATTTAGACAAAATCTTAATGGATCAGGCTATTGATGAAATATGGATTTTCATATTGATGTATTTCTATCCTATTTTTCTAATTTTTTATTGTTTCATTATTTTGATTATGAACACTTCTCTATACTTATTTGAGGAAAACCCTAGTATTTATTTTTGGATGAATTAATTATCTTAATTTATGAAATTAGATATATTTATATAAAATGCCTTTGATTAATTTTAACTTGTGATTTAATTATGTTCACAACTAAATCTAGTTTTATTTCACTTGCAGGCACTTGGACAGAGCTGTCCGTGAATCGACTATGATTTAGTTGATAGGGGTTAAATGGGGCATTCAAGAGAGATCTATATGATCTTTTTAGTACTGGGGTGGAATCTTTAATGGGATTTCCTATATCTTAGTGCTTTTAAAGGTGTGCTAATTTGGTAGAAATATGGGTTAACAAATAGAAGAGTAGGTGATTGTAGTTGGAGAGAGTGCAATTGCAATGTCTAGGAGAACTTGATATTCTAATTTAATAAAACCATTCCAAATTAATCGAATCATGAAATTAAAGGTAACACTCCAGGAACTATTTATCTAAACATTAATATTAGAAATAATTTTTTGATAATTTTCCTTGTTATTGGTTCTCTTGATTACTAATTTAGATTTTCTTTTGTTTTATATTTACTTAATCAAACATCAAATCACTCTTTTATTAATTTAGTTTAGACTACTTCTTAGTTTTAAGTTTTTCAATCCATATGACTATCTCTAGGGATTGCCACTAACTTACTGTGGTATTACTTATTAACAAAATCTACACTTATTTCATTTATATATAGTAATTTTTTTGAAAGTTTATATGTAGTAAATTAGTGATAAGAATATTTGTAACTAGATAGAGAAATAACACCTATCAAGTTTTTGGTGGTTATTGGAGAAGCAATTAATGGATTAATTTTTAATATCATATATTTGCTTTTTAAATTTCTTATTTTGTTTATGATACTTTGTTTTACTTTAATTTCAAGGGTATCCTTGATGTATGACAACAAGCTGACATTTTATTTTCCCAAAAGAAGACCAGAGCTTGAAAGAACACTTCATCAAAATTGAAGGGAACATATCAAAAATAAATCTAAGATACACTAAACTTATAGCCTAAATCTATAACGGGAGAGCACAAAATAATGATGACCAAATTATCTCTTATGGGGATGCTTTCTAGTATTTCAATGTTAGAGATTAATGCTAATTACTTAGTATCAAGTCTAATATAATCCAAATGTTACAAAATTATGTACAAGTCAATAGATAACAAGATAAGGATCATAATGCATATATTACTAAGTTCCTATGACATATTCAAGATCAATGGGACCACTAAAGAAGCCATTAGCCTAAGGTTATTCCCATTTACATTGATGGATAAGAAGAAATAATAGGTAAAAGAATTCTTTGTTGCATCAATTACTATATAAGATAGTACCGAGGAGAAATTTCTTACTAAATACTTTCTACCATCCAAGGCAATGAGGTTTAAAAAAATGACATCTATTCCTTCCATTAATTCAATGATAAAATTTTATATAAAATATGGGAGAGATGCTATGACTTCTCTTACATATTAACTATAGGTAATAATAAAGAAACTTAAAAACCTGAGCTTACAATATAAGATATCTCATGTTATGAGATTTAAATTCTATAGAGGAGGACATTAAGGAATATAATGTTATTCTAGAATCCTATAATATAATAAATTGATTTTAGGGGAATTTCAAGAGGAAAATAATCCTAAAGTATGATGCACAATTCAAAGTGGAGAAATTATCTAAGTTTCTTCCAAAGAAAGTAACCAACTTGATGACCATTGACAAATACTGGTCTATCCTATAAGCACTATGATTTAATTACCAACTATTCACAAAATTAAGCATCTAGGCTAACAATTATGATTATATGAAAAGGAAAATAAAATAACCACTTAAAATACTAAAACAAAGCAATAATCAAGAAGAAAGTAATATAAGATTAAGCTAAATTTAGGTATGAACAATTCTAGTTTCTTGGACTAGTAAGAATTTCTAATTTAGATTATGCTCTCTCTCTCAAGTAACCAATGATGTAGAATGAATAATCAGACTTGAATTCTTTCTTCATATTTGTTAATTCATTTCTAGTCTACACGAATTTAGGCAGACTAAGCAACTTTTGTTCATCGAGAAACCAGTCTGAAGGTTTTTGTGAAAGACTTATTATTGGAGAATTCATGGGAACTGACCATATATTGGGCGTCCACCTATTGTCAGCCATTTGTAGCACAACCGCCATCTTTAAATCAAATTATTTAAAATCTTTTTGTAACCAAGATAACCTAAGAATGAATTAATTCATTTTTTAAATTCTCATGATAGGTTTTAACCTAAACTAGGAATATCTCATGGTTTCTTGAGTAACTCACACTCAATCCTCTTTATTCATATTATGATCTTTTTATATAAATTATCTCTCGATTTTAATATATGAATCAAATAATTGAATCTTTAACTTCAATTCCTTCAATGTAATCAATTATAAGAACATAGATAAATATTAATAAAACTAGAAGTTCATTAAAACAAAAAACTCAATCAATTTAACATATCACATCCTAGGTTTCATCTCACCCAAATCTATATCCCAATTAGCTTATAATCAAATATGAAATGAAAATAAATAAAAAATAAAATAAAAAAGAAATCATCATGAATCTTGAATCCTTAATGAATCTTATTGAATTCTTTTTCTTCTTCCAAGATTGACTTCTATTTAATCAGTAGTTAAAATGGCTTCTAAGTGACTCTTTTCTGCTTTCAAACTCTCTCGAGGCCAAAATCTCTCTGTTCTCCCTCTTTCATTCCTATAATAATTCCAAACCCTAATTTTTAATGAATAACATACTATAACAGGGGTCTATATCTATAATACATTATCCTTTACCCTATTATGTAACTTACATAAAATAGTAGACCAAAACAGAGATATGTATAGTTCATGTTGCTTGATCAAGTGTGGAATAGAGGGGTATGTAGGGTGGCAAAAAGGAAATATAACGATTCACCTTAGAGCACGACCCTAACATAATTGTATATATGTGTCCTATTCAGACACATACCCAAGGATCATAAAAAGAAGCTTGATTCAAAGTTGATACCTTGCATCTTTGTTATATATGGTGGTGTTTAGTTTGGCTTTAGACTTTATGAACTAGAGAAGAAAAAGGTGGTTAGGAGTCGAGATGTTTCCAAGAGCACGAGAGAGGTGTTGATCTTCTAAGTCGAGATAAATCATTAAGTATAGCTTATTAGATGGCACTATTAGTTCTTTACCAATTCTTTCAACTATTGAGCAGCTATAAGTGAAGAAGGTGAAGCGTGTGACTAAACACACATTGATGTTGATCTGATACAATCTAATAATGATAAGCTACATGAAGCACATCTAGATAACACCAGAGATAAATCCATTAAGGATAATAAGTAGGGGAGCAATTGAATCCAACAGCTGATGAAACACAGCTTGGAACGTCAACAAGGGAGAAAAGTTCATCCACAAGGTATCCAAGTTCTAAATACCTATTACGTACTACTGAGAGGGAGCCTAAGAATGTACAAGAGGTTGCATATTGTGAAGACAAAGATATTTAACTTGTAGCTATGGAAGAAGGGATGGATTCTTTGAAGAAGAAGAATACATGCAAGTTTATTAAGCTTCCAAAAGGTAAAAAGGCATTGAAAAACAACTAGGTATTCAAGATAAAGAGAGATAGTAACAAGCTGGTAAAACACAAGGCATCGATGGTAGTGAAAGGATTCGATCCAAAAAAGGTTGTTGACTTTGATGAAATCTTTTCATCAGTAATCAAGATGACCTTAATTTGAACAATTTAGGGTCTAGCTATTTATTTGGATCTTAAACTTGAACAACTGAATTTAAAACAACCATCTTGTATGGCTATTTGAAAAAGGAGATATACATGGAGTAGCCAAGAGGTTTCAAAGCTCAAGGCAAGGAAAATTTGTTATGTAACTTGAAGAAAAGTCCTTATGGCTTAAAACAAGCTCCAAGGCAATGATATCGAAAGTTTGATTTCTTTATGATGAATCATTGTTTCAAGCGAACATATGACAAGGCCTACGTGTATTTCAAGAAGTACTTAGATGAGAACTTCATCATTCTTCTTCTTTATGTTAATGATATGTTGATTGTGGGGTAGAATCCAAAAGTTGGAGGAGGACTTGGCCAAATTATTTAATATGGAAGCTTTGGGACTTGAAAAGAGATTTTTGGGTATGGAGATAAATCAAGATAGTAAGAACAAGTGATTATGGATGTCTTAAGAGAGATATATTGGATGAGTGCTAGAAAGGTTCAATATGTAGCATCCCAAGCGAGTTAGCACACCACTGGCATCATGCTATAAGTTACATAATCATGCATGTCCCTCAACAGAAAAAGGACAAATATTATATGTCCTTTATTCCATACCATCTGCGGTAGGGTCTTCGATGTTTGTAATAGTGTGCATGAGGCTAGAAATTGCTCAAGCTATTAGGATGGTAAATAGATTCTTGTCAAATTCAGAGAAGGTTCACTAGGAAGTGGTGAAATGGATTATGAGATAATTGAGACTACCATCAAAGTAGATCTTGTGTTTTGGTAATGGTGAGCTAACTCTAAAAGGTTTTATAGATACAAATACTACTGGAGATCTTAATGGAAGAAAATCCGCTTTAAGTTTTTTGTTTAAATTTGCAGGGGAAGTCATCTCATGGAAATCCAAACTACAAAAGTGTGTGACTTTATGTACGACTGAAGTAGAATATGTAGCTGTAGTGGAAGCTCATAAGGAGATGCTATAACTAAAAAGTTTCCTTAGGGAGTTAGATGTGAAACAAGAAGACTATGTAATATTTTATGATAATCAAAGTGCTATTGACTTGAGAAAAAATACAATGTATCATTCCCATCTGTGATAAAAGAGCAATAATTAATATTGAAGAAGGTTCATACAGATTTGAATATTGCTGATATGCTGACTAAAGTGGTTCCTAAAAATAAGCATAAGCTTTTTTATAAGCTTGTCAGGTTGTATCTTAAGCAGATGATGGAGCATAACATGTCTTCCTAATAGTTAGGCTAGAGGAGGAGATTGTTGAGTGTCCAGCACTATTTTAAGACATTCGGTGATCATAAACAAATTTCTGGTTCATTTCTTGACTTACACGATCATGTAAATCAGTCATGCAAGTCTCTATAAACATGTGAAGATATACGACCGTGTATGGAGATTGTGTAACTCTTTATAATCATGTATGTTTACATATAAGGAAGTGTTGGAAAGATTTATGGTTACTTACACGACTGTGTAAGTGACTGTGTAAATTATAGAAAAAAAATTTTCGTGATACAAAAGAAAAAAGACGTAGGTTTTTATAGAGAGCGCAACCACAACATTTAAAAATGAGAAAAATAGAAAGAGGGCAAAGAGTGTTGTATTCTTATCCTTGTTTGATTGTTTTGAGGATTTGTTTGAGTGATTGTTGGTTGTGATATCAATTTTGATTTTAATCCTAAAACTTTGTGAGACAACTTATTGTTTTGAAGGTGAGAGATCAAATTTCTTTTGTAAATCCTTCTTAAGTTTAATAGGTTTAATTGTCGATTTTCCTGTGGTTTTTCCCTCTACACTAGAGGTTCCATATTAAATGTTGGTGGTTATTTCATCGTTTAATTTGTTATTTTCATATTTTTCTACTGCTTTAACTTGAAGAATTCTTTCTTGTCACTAATATTTTGTTGATCATTTAGAGTTTTATGTATTTGTCTGCTAATATTAACTTTGGATTTAAAAGGAATTGTCATTTTAAGTAGTTCAGTTCTTCTCTAGAGATTAATAGACTGTGATTAGTACAATTGTCTTGTCAAAACTAATTTGAATCCTCATTTTCTACATATGTTTATATTAAAGAGTAAGTCTTACCCTTTTATGACCTTAAGATTGTTCCCTCTTGATCTTGATCTCTTGTAAATGTCACTCTGTTTATTGTAAACTCATTAAGGACTTAAGAGTATTGATATTGGCAAAACTTTAGGTGTCTTGAATTTTATTGATGTTTTCAAGTGGTCTTAATATGGAAGAACTAATGGGGTTGAAATATAATTATAAGACGTTTCTATCCTAATCCTTCTCTCCTAAATGATTCAACAATATTATTCATTTAGAATTGAATAAGTCTTTAATTTGTGAAGTTACGCATGAGTTTTGTCATATGGCAATCTTCAGTTAGCATTGGGCCATTTAGAGATTTTTATTAGATGAAAGACACAAATACAAAAAAGGAAAAATTATTGTTGAGTGACCTCCACTCAATTTAAAAGATATAAAAAGAATAATACCGGAGAAAAACGAAGTCAATAACAATTAAGAGGGTAAAACAAGACTCATTGTTCCATTTATTTCCTATGTGGATCAGAAATAAAGGATTGTAAAACTTTATTGGGCGATTGGTTCGCATGGGAGAATGATAATAGGAATGAGAATAAATATAGCAAGTAATGAGAATGAATATTATCATTACAATTATGATAGTTAGTTAAGAAGAATAATAATTACCATTCTTATTGGTAGTGGTTGGTTTCTAAAAAATATTAAAAAATAAAAATTTATTATATTTTAATCAATAACTAATTATATTCTAATTATTTAATTACAATATCTTAATTAATTAAAATATTTTATTAATTAATTATAATATTTTAATTAATGAATGAATTATATTTTAATTAAATATATTGTAGTTAATTAATTATTAATAATATTTTAATTAATAGTCTTTAGAATCGAATCAAATGAAACAGAAAAGAGTGAGAAGTGAAGTAGTTTAAAGAATGAAAAAGTAAAAAAGCAAGACGTTATTTTTTAATAGCACAGAGTAATTCTTGATAAGAAATACAGGACAAAAAAATATATTCAATAAAAAACCACAATAAATATATAAACTTTGATAAATGTCTTTCTCAAGTTTCAATATAATTGAACTCTTATGTTTGGAATAGTGAATTCAATTTATAAAGAAGATAGGTTTCAATTACATGCATGAATTGAACTCATCTATTTTTCTACTTCCAAACACCTGAATTGAATTCAATTCCAAACACTCCCTTACTCTATCTCTCTTTCTCTCTAGCTTCCAAACTCAATAACCATACGACATGTCGGTGAGAACCCAGATTATGTGATTTTATTTAGGGCACAATTAATTTATAAAATATAAATAGAATAACAACTTAATAATAGGGATGACATTTTGCCCAAGGCCGAGATGACCTGGTCATGAATAAACAGTTATTTCAAATATGACATCATTTTTTAAAAAAAGTATATAATTAATTGAGTTGGCCTAGTATAGTCAAGCCAGACCGAGCAAGGAGTGGCCGAGCCCGATCTGGCTCATTGACATTCCTAATTAATAGGAGTTATTGCATGAAATGAAATATCTAGGGAGCCCTTAACACGTTGAACATATTAAATAAGGTTACTAAAATGGTTTGATTTGCAAAACGGTGTGCATTCTAAACCTTTTCATTTGGTGTTTTATTAGTTAAAGATAATATTTTGTTGACGCGGTGGTACTCACCTCCTCCTAATTATTTAGCCTAATTTTTTTTTAGACATGGCTGATTTGATTTACTTTTATAATTATCTTTTTTATTTATGTATTTATTTAATTATTTTATCTCATATTATTAATCTTATATATATATGTGTGTGTGTGTGGTATTATGTATTAGATTACATATTTTTATGTACTTATTTATATTTTATATTATCATTATTTTAGATTGCACGTAGATTTATTAGAAACAAATTTTATATTAAAAAAAAAAGGTTATGAACCTTTTCAAAGTTTGAATTTCAACATGACTCTTATTGAGTGTTGTTGTAGTTTTCTTGTTAAGTTTGTTATAGATTAAAATCAAATTACGTTATAATAGTGTCTCCTTTTCAAAGGTACCTAGCTTTATTTAAGAAATAAGAGAAATTATCTTAAATATACAAAGTTGAAGTATAGAATTAAAACTATTCAAATAGTAATTAGATTGAAGCATGAGATTTTGCCTTCACAGTTGAATTGGCTTTTAGTAACTAGGCCGACCTTACTTATACTTGCTGACTATTCAAATTTACATTTTCTTAATGCAGTCAAGTCCTACTTGCATTGCACCTAATAATTTGTAAATAATTTAAAATTAAAGAAAATTTTAGACGAGGGTCAATCAAATTTAAGATCTTTCTGGTGTTTTTTGAAATTTGATTACATTAAACAGTATAAGTATTCTGAGATTGGATTAGAATGAAAAGGTTTAGGGAAGTAGGGAACATGGGGGGGTTTTTGCATGAGAACGAGTCCTCAAAACAGCACGACAGTCCGCATCAAAGACATGGATCAGATTCGTGGCATTCACCAAATAAAATCCCATGGGTATGGTCAGCAAGACCAACTTGCATTAAAATGGGCGCAGGGAGAGAGACAGACAAGACAGTCTACCAAGATTTTGTTCATGGCAGCTCCTAACAGCAATAATTAATGATGATAAAAAAGAAAAAGATGTTGTTGATTCACTCGTCGTCATCATCATCTCTGTCTCTTCAACATCGAAGTATAAAATATTATATAGTTTCTTTTCTTTTTCTTCCTCTCCCTTTTTCTTTTATTTGACTACATTCACATTTCCTCTCCACAAGGAGTGGAAGTGAAAAACAGGGAGACCAATCCATGGACATAGATATAATATATTATTACTTTGCAAGTAAGTAATGATACTGAAGTGGGAATTTTGGATTTGGTTATGATGGACCATCAGGAAGAGGCGACGCAATATGGCTCCCGGAACAGGAATGACCTCCTTAGTTCCTTGCAGAATGGAACTAAATAATCTCCTTTGCTCCCTCTCAACACTACCATTTCTTTCTTATCATTGCCCTCCAAGACCATAAGCTGGTTGTTATTGTAGTTGTTGATGTTCCTCACTATTGATGGTGGCTTCTGCGCCATGGGATTAAGAACTGTTGCTGTTCCTGCTATGCCCTTAGGCTTCCAATAAAACTCATAAGTATTGAAGGATGCTGAAGTCGATGCCGCCGCTGCTTTTCCCGTGGCTGTCACGGCCTCTTTTGGTGGCGATGGTATCATTCTAACCCCCGGAGGCCTTGGTGGGAGTGATTGTGTAAGGGGGTTTATTGGTTTCGCTGCCACAACTTCCTCTTCCTCTTCCTCGTCCTCGTCCTCATCCTCTTCCTCCTCATATTTGACTGGTTTATTGATTTTTTTAGGGCATCTTGGGGTTATATTTGCTAAAACCATGGATTTGCTCATCAAAGGTGCTAACTTGTGGACACTCATCACTCCATTCGGCAAATTTGGTGCAAGCTCCATCACAATCCTCAACTTTTCTTCTCCTCCACCTCCTCTGTCCCTTTCAACTTCCTCTTCCTCTTCCTCGTCATCGTCCGTGAGGTCAGCTTTCTCTTCAGGTTCTTTTTCTTCTTCACAGTTCCCAAGTTCTATTTCGAACTGCTCTACTTCGCTAATCTTTGGTTCTGCTACTACTTGCTCTTCTTCTACTTCGCTGGACCTATTGATGAAAGTGAGAACAAGCCGACCGTCCTGCCTCTGAGCACGAAAGTTGTTCTGTGATGGAACAGAAACAGCTTCAAGAACCAATCGTCCATTGTCACGACGACACCTCATGTGCATAGAAGCCCCGTCACGACTAGAAAGTGAAGGAATTGATGGAGGGAATGACTTGGGTGACGACTTCTGCCTGTTCGCTGCTGCAAGATTGTACTTGTCGACTCTCCAATCATCCATGTCAAACTTCTGTGCCACTTTTTCGTCTTTTGGTTTTTCTTCTTTGTCATCTTCTGCATCACCTGTCTGTGATGGCGGGTGCGAAGAAAACCCATCAGAGCCGGTCTCGGATCCCAGACTTTCGGTGCAAATTTGCAAACTTTTTTGACTTAGAGAACTTGCTGATCTTTTCACAAGAGGGTGGACATAAGGAGGTGGCATGTCCTTGGAGTCATCTTGTGACTTCTGTGATAGAATTGAGCTCCACGTATCGAATTGTCCAGGTTTCTTATCAACCTTGTTTTTGTTCTTCTCTTCTTGAATTGCGTTCCAGATTTCGGATTGGCTCAGGTGGGGTTCTTCATAATCATCATCTCCTTCAGAAGATGATGATGAGTGAGTAGACGAAGCATGGAATTGTTCAGATGAAGCAATTTTTTTGAGGGGAGAGAAGCCATGTTGAGAAAGCCATTTCTTGGAAGACATATCAGCAGAGAGAGTCCTCCTTAGAGTAGGCGATTTAGTTGCATAGCAATCAGATCCAAGAATGGAGACTATCCCCTGATTCTTAGCTATCACGGTGACTTGTTCATTGAGAGATGAAGACAAGCCAAAGGTCTTGGCAGGGGACGGCATATCTCCAAGCCAACACAAAGAAGGAGAAACCAACTTTAGCTGCAGAAAGAGTGATAAACAAAAATGAGAAAATTAAGAAAAAATTTAAAAAAAAGGCACAAGATACATGGGTAGATGCTAGAAATGGGATAACATTGATTACCTTGAGGAAGGAGTTTATAGTATAAAACAGCAACAGCAACCAACAGGAGGTCTACAAAGAGACCACTGAGTTGGGTGCTAGTTGCAAGTGAAGAAGAAGATCTAGAGATCGTTGAGTGGAGTGGCTGTTGCCTGTTGGACTACTTACGGCTATAGCAAGAAGAGGTGGTGAATGCGGGTATTTGTAGGAGCTGGAGAGGACCTTGGAACCGTGTGCACATGGCCCCACCTTCACTGAAAAGACCACACTTTTTTTCCATATTTCCTTTATCAGAAAGTGCTCATCCATAGAAAGGAATAAGAGGGCGTAAGCTCTCCTTATACCTACACTCACTCTTCGCTTTAATTTATTGTATTTGTATATCCAAAACTCATGACATGCAATTATTCTCATCCTGTATGTTGTACGTGGTCTTGGTCTTAAATCTTTACAGCTTCACTTCACCAGGCTTTTAAGCTTTACACTTATAAAAGATGGGTACAGTATTTAGCTAATTACAACTTTTATTCAAATACAAATCAAAATTAAAAATTATTTCATTCTTTACCAAAACTTCAACTGATGATAGTGAGATATCTTAAAAATAAAACGATATCTTATATTTAAGTTACCACACACCTATGTAAAAATGATAGTGTACCTGCAAGCCAGCAATAATTAAAGATCGTAAAATCTGTATCTTCCCTGAACTCTCCCGTTTCCATGGACTTTGTTCTTCTGTAAATATTCCATGCAATTAGTTGTTGGGCATATATACACGATTATGATATTTGGCTGTCTCCTAAGGAAGATGGCAGTTGAAATAAACCAATATTTTAGAGTAACAAGTTGGTGGAATAATCAAAGGATAGTCACAAGCAAGATGTATGAAGATTTTTATGTGCCAGAAATGCCATCGTGTGTTTTTTTTTTCCCCCTCAATTAGGGTATGCCAAATATCCGATATGTTATTAAAGGTTTTGAAGAGTTATCAATTATATGCACCATTTCTTTTATATTTTACAAAGAGACTGTTTTTGTGATTTAAAAGCTCACCCTTATCATATATAATTTTATCATAATTAATAATTTCGTTAGTGATTTGATACTGAGCATCAAATAAGAATTCAATTTTGAAATACAAAAGTAGAAATGAATGATTTTCACTCTATATAAATCATAATGTTGTATTTGATATTGTATGGGGTTGATTTGTTTAGTCAAATTTCATATGCAAATAAGTTGTCACCATGATGCAGAAATTCTTAAAATTATTCCTCCTGTGCAAAGCATCAAGAACAACAACTGAAGTTGTTACTTGAAAGGAAATGAAAAGCAGCATTCAATGGCAAACAATGTGAACAAAATTCCACTAAGTACCTAAAGAGGAAAAGGCACAATTCTATTTATATGCACGTATATATTTAACTAAATATAACTAAGTAGGTAAGCAGAAATTCACAATAGCTATTGATGTGACAATGACTTAAGAAGGAAGCAAATGGAAATTGCTTTGATCGCCTAATATCCCCCATCATCATCCATCTTCATTGTATAATTAAAGGAATTATACGGTATGGTTGCATAATATTATATTTTTTAAATTTAGCAATTTTTTATAGAAATTTTTACTGAGTATTGTTGTTATTATTAAAACGGATTGGTTCGTTAATTGCTCCGATTGCTAATAAAAGAGGGAATACTTATTTGCTATAGAGAGTGGATAGGTTTTACATATTTATGTGAAAATAAAAAAATCAAGCAGTTCTTTGAAATGGATGAATTAATGAATTTAACTTAACGTTTCATATATTAAAGTGTAAAATATTTTATTAAAATAAAATCTCAAAAGAAAATTTTAAAATTTTATTCACCAAAATTCAATATTTATGTTAACGGAGCAAATTAAAGTTTATATATATATATATATATCTGGGACCCTAAACAACGACAGTACATTTTGTCCAATCTTTTAATTTCTTCCACCTCATGTAACCTTTGGCTTTGGTGGTGGTGTGAGAATAGAAAAGTCATCGTGTGGTTTATACGTATATGAAGAAATTGACAATACGTGTGCACCACCAAAAGGTGATGATGTTGATCACTTCATTCAAAACCATACAAATCCATCCCCTTTCCCACTATTACGCATATATGTACAAACTACAAAGAGAGCGTTAGACAACACCCTATAAAATGAGTTTATCGTTTTCATTTCAATTTTAGGAATATATTGCTGAAAATAAACATAAATGGACGTTGATATTATCACTGAAGGAAAGAATTTAATGCTAATTGTAGGCTTGCCAGAACCCGTGTGGAGGGGCAGATGGAAAAGAGAAAACCAAAAAAGATACCCTTTGTCGCTATAAAGCAGTAACCACTTTAACCTCGGTACTTTGTCTTGTGGCCCGTCTTTTAATTTATGTTCACATTGCTCCATCTTTCAATATGCTTCCTTAATTCAAATTTATTTACGGAGAGGCTCTCATTTTTCTTCTTCTTGCACTTAAACGAAGCTTTTGGTTGATGTTTTTGTTGGTGAAGGTGAGATACAAAAATTTTAAATTTGATAGTCTTTGATTGATATCCTCGCTTATTTTTGTTCCGATTCTAGAACATAAAGACCGAAATTAATTATCTTATTATTATTATTAATATTATAAATTTTGTACCTGTTTTTTTATTTTTATTATATAAAATTAATTATCTTATTATTATTATTGTTGTTGTTGTTGTTGTTGTTATTGTTATTATTATAAATTTTGTAATTGCTTTTATTATTGTTATTATTATTATTACTATTATACAAAATTAATTTTCTTATTTTTATTTTTATAATCATTATTATTCATAATTAATTTTCTTATTATTATTGTGATTATTAAATTTCCT
>JAOQMP010000002.1:29761687-29792590 GCA_027563575.1 Erythroxylum pedicellare
CATAATTAATTAATTAATTACATACTAATCCCATTTTAAATTTCCATTTTCAATTCCAGTTCTAATTTTCATGTAACAAATTCATAACAAAAAAACATAAATTACTTACCCAAACCCAATACCCACAGTATTCTTCAACTTCAATCCAACAATTTCGCATTATCAACTTCAAAAATTTATTCCAAAATTTCATTCCAAAACAATTCCAATTTCCAAACATTCAAAAATTCAAACTTCCAACTTCAGTATTCAAAAATCAAAATCAAAATCCATTCCTCCACAAACAAGTCCACCCACCGATAGCATTTTCATCAACTGATCAACACTAATACACGACAAATCCAATCCACAACACAAAAAAATAAATCCATTTACTAGCAATTTTTGGAAACAAAGAGAACACTTGAACTCATCAACGGATCAACCAACAAAATGAAGTATTAACAGTCAACACACACCCAAAAAAATTATTTAACCCTCGGATGACTCGAGTCTTCACTTGGGTATTCAGGTTAGAGCTTCGGGTCGTGCCTCGTGGGGTTGTCCAGGTGAAGCCATCCACATGTGAGCGTCGGAGGGTGGGTTGGTGGTGGTGCGGCGAGGAGGAGATGTGCAGTGGTGCCGCCAGATCTACATGAATAAGGCGATGTTGAGGAGGAGAACAACCGGGGCGAGTAGGAGAACCGGAGAAGACACCAACCAAGCGTCGACGACGATGAGAGGATCCAGACGCCAACGACAGAGACGGTGTGAGTGAGAGAGTGACAGAGAGAGGGTTAGAGAGAAAAAGAAGAGTAGAAGAATGAAGTGAAGAAGAAAGAGAGGCGGTAGCAGAGCAGAGGGACGGGGGGTGGGTAGATTTTTTTGGTTAATATTTTTTTTGCAAATAAGTCCTCAAAGTTTTTAAAAATTTCGAAATGGTCCAAAATTTTTCAATATGTTGGGTACCATCCGGTACCCAACGGAAAACCCTGGTATCGGTCGGTATTTATGGTCGATACCGAGGTTAGGATCTAGGTTCTGATTTCTGGCCGGTACCGGCCAGAATGGAACGGAGCCCAAAACCATGTCTCTAAATCATTATTAGGGTAATTTTGTTTATGCTTTTTCAATTAACTAGAAGTATAAGCAATCACCTTTCCATTTTGCATTGACACATAACCTAGGACAATTCTTGAAGCATCACTGTATGATTAAAATCGTCGGTCTTCAATTGGTAAAGCCATTTAAACACTCTTTTAGGTAAAGCTCTCCTCATAAGCATCAAACTAAATGAGCTGACATTCTTTTGCTTTAAACGTGTCAATGGGGCTGCTATCTTGGAAAAATCTCCAGGGCTGCTATCTTGGAAAAATCTTCAATAGTAACCTGCCAATCCCAAAAAGGTTTGCACTTTTGTCATTTTCTTTGGTCTTTCTTGATTCTTTACTTCCACCTTCTTCGATTCCACTTGTATCCTCTCCTAAGATACCATATTTCCTAATAATGTGACACTCTCAAGCCAAAATTCACAATTTAAGAACTTAGCATATAATTGATATTCTCGACAACACCACTCTCAAATGTTGGACATACTCCTTATCTATTTATGTATCACATACTCCTTGTCTCTACAGTTTGTGAAATAAAGACTAAACAGTCAGTCTATCCCTAATATTAAGTCCAAACCTATAACTAATAGCACCATAAGATTCGTTGCTAATATCAATCTCCACAGGAAACAAGTAGTAGATCAAATTCCCCTTTCTACATCACTAAAAGGCATGGATACAAACAAGCATTCCTCCATCCTATCTAGTACTATTTCCTGTCTCATAGCAAAGTTGGGCAACATAAAAAAATGGGTTGCTCTTAGATATATTAGAACTTTATCTTCTAATTCCAAAGATAAGATGAATACTAAATATCACCACATTTAAATCAGGTGCATCTTGAAGGGTAAGTGTGAACACCTTGGCCTAACTAAGACCTACATGCTGAGAGCTAGAAGATTGTCCTTGATTGTAGCCTCTAAGTCTAACTCCCGAATGCCTCCCTTTAAAACCTCAGCCCCGCTGGACACCAAATTATAGTCCCACTTATGGCTATTAAAATGGGGGCTACATCATACTAGAAGAGGCGTGTTGATAACTCATTATTGGATAGTCCCTAATCAGATGATCATAGTGGCCATATCTATAATAGCCTCTTGGTAGTATGCATCATGGGCCTTAGTGTGCCCTGCGACACTACTATCAAACAGAGGATGACGAGCTGAACTACTATATTCGAAGCTTTGCTCACTACTGATACTACCTACTCCAGGTGTGAACCTAAATTCTTCCAAATATCTATGAACAGATCTTGACTTACTATATGATCTAACTGCCCTTTATCAAGAGCTCCCACTCTAACTATAACCTAACAAAATGTTTGATTGTTGCTATTACTGTTGCTAAAAACTAGAGGTTTCTCTTAAATTCCTTGTACTTTAAGCTCTAATAAACAAAGCACCCTACTCTAGGAGGATCCTCGTATTTACCATAGTAGAGAACTTCTCTTGACAGTCATAGTTATACTGATGAAAGGGGGTCCTAAACTTAATACATATTGGATGTTCTTCCTCAACTTGTTTGAAAAAATCTCTAAGGCATGTTGACTTAATAGAATGAAGTCATTGGTGTACTCATCCACCATCCTATCTTGCCAACATAGATTCAAGAACTCTGATTAAGTACTTCTCAAGCTGCAAAGGAGAGGAAATAGTCAATTAACCTTCATCTGAACTATGACCATGTCACTACTCTTAAGTATGAAAGGAAGTGGTCTCAATACTAGTTCTTGGCCACTCCCTACAAAGATCTATACCAAACCCACCAAGTGGGCATTAGAACAGTACAACCTTGTATTTTACATTTCCACCTTATCAAGGAAATTAATGGACCCTTTGGGTCTAGTCCTATCGAGCTCTATGGCATGGAACCTTGAATATGCCATTGATAACTACATACTTAACCTCTCTTTCTTCACGACTAAAATTAGTGGTATGGCTTGTTATTGTTTTTGTTGCATCATCATCCTTTATTGTATCATTATCATCATCATCGCATCTCAAAATGTGGCAATATTAACTTATATTCTAGCTAGAAATGCTTACTTTTCGAATGCAGATACCTCAGGAACTCCTTGTGACATCTTTAGCTCTTATATAGATGCCTCTCAAGTCCTAGTCATAGTCATCTTGCATCTATCATGCCTTCCAACTGAACTAAGGAGGATAGGTGTCTTATCCTTTATCGAGGCCTCATCATGGAATTCCTGGTCAAGTCAGTGGTAAATCACTCCTATTTTTTTATATTAATAAAGGAAGAAAAGGAATGGTCAGTCCTAGTGATTAAAACATAAGAGTATTCTAAACAGGTAACCTATTTTAAAGATGGATTAAATTCCTATAGGTTTATATCAATAAGTAAATTGAGGCTTTAAATATTTTAACCTAAGCTCCAATTCCAACTTTGTCCCAAATTAAATTGGAACATGACCTGCACATGAAACCTAAAAGCCAAAGCCCTCATATCACATATAAGCCTAACTACTAGTGACATAAATAAATACAAAATCACAAAAAATACATAAAAATACAAGTATGCATAAGTACAAACACAATAAAGTACAATAATGTTAATGTGCATGATAAGAAAATTTTTTAATATACTAAACCTTATCATTGCAAATGCTAGAGTATAAGTACAAGTGAAAATAAATGGAACGCATACTTAGAGTTAGATATGCCATAGCCAATGGTCCTTGGATTTATTACCACGAACTTAGTGGTAGTTATGCTAAAAAATAGAGTTGAGTGGAGTCAGACTTTACTGAGTAAGTCCATATCACCCTATAAAACCAAATGGCATGTTAACACATCATACAATTTATGCTAATATAAACACACTTATATGATGCATAACAAATCATATGCAATGTATAATAAATCTTACAGAAGGAATATCTATAGGACCTCAGTCTTTAAGTGTAAATCCTTATAATACTACATCCTAATTGGTTGTGGATCTAAACATCACCATTGGCCCAACCATACACTATACGTATATAGTAGTAAGGCTCGCTTAGTATAAAGGGAGTTGTGAGCAGCTAAGCATCAGTAACATACTAGCTCTCACTTAATACTCCAAAGTCACAATCATATTAATAATATACATATCAAAGAAGGACTTAATTGGGAGCCAATCAACAACTAAGATTGTTCTATATAACATTTCAATATCATTTCATAATAATCTCTCTTAACCAAACTAGTGTGCATTTGCTCCTGATGCATACCCATCAGGAGACATGTCCTATAGATTTTGTCTCCTCTACATTCACAATCAAGCATATCAACACACAATCCAAATATCAATCACGTGATTTCCTAGGACAAGTACCTAGTCATTTGAGAACTATTATAATTGCATGCGGTGTACCATAGGTACCCAAACTCGTATACATATACTTAGATATTGCAGTAATATTGGCATAGGCATCATGATAATGACTACACAAATTATATTTGTACATGTTTAGACTTTTAGGTACTTATATATCATATCCACGTGCATAAGGATATGAGCATCTATTTTAGCTTAACACATTAATGTTCATATAAGTATAAAACCATATTCAATAGCTAATATAGATTCAATATCAATAGATAGATATGAACTTACTTGATTGATGTACATGTCTATCTAAATCTAGCAATATGGTTCCCACTCTTGATGAACCAATAAGATAGGAAAGGAAATATCCTAATCAGTGTCATGTATAAGTTATTGAGCTTAATTAACAACCTAATACTCATTAGGTTTGTTAGGATGGTCCAATTATGCAATTCGACCCTTTATCGTATTCTCTCTTGATTTTTAATTCACAATTCATCAAGAATTTTACTATAGTTCTTAATGGAAAAAAGATCGACAAAATTTATATACTTTTTCAAAAACTTTTTGAAAAATGTCATTAGAATGATATCTTCGAATGTCAAAGTATTCCTTAGATCATCAAAATATTCCTTCGTGACTAAGAATTTTAAGTCTCATAATTCAATGATTTTTATACCAAATGAAAGCTTTTGAAGAGGAGAACAAATTTTATAATTGCAAGAAACTCAAATTCTAAATCAATCTCAACAAATCGAAGAAAAATTATTTCAGAGCCCTACCTCTATTTTCTTCAATCAATGGCGATACAGATGGTGATTAGTGATGAGACCATAAGTCCTTAGCTCCTGATGTCAAAAGGAGTCCAATGGTGGTGGTGGTGGTGGTCAGCAACACTTATTGGAGGCTACCTATTGAAGATTTAAGTTTTGCTTCAATTTTTCTTCTCTATTTTTATGTTGATTCTAACGTTGTTGAGAGATAAAATTGGTAAGGTTGTGATGGGCTCAAAGAGAGTAGTTGATTAGTATATATGATTGCTTGCTTCGAGTAGATGGTAGTGAAGAATAGAGGAATAAGATGGTTTTGGGAATAACAACCTTTAGGGGAATGAAAAATAAAAAAGATAGGGGTGGAATATGTCTATACACACAAACACGAGAGGGTATTAAACTTATGCCCTTCTCTTATGTAAATCTCATTTTATAAAGTTTCCAGCCATTTGGTGAGTTTAAGAGTGCCACATTGATAACAATTATGTTTCAACCATCTTTAAACTTAAAGATTCGATTAACACATCTAATATAATCAAGTGTGACCTCAAGATCAATTTTACCTTTAAAATTTAGAAGTTCCAGCTTGAAGCTTTTATATTTATATACATCATTGTCCATACACCCCCACACCACTTATCTTCCTTACTTCTTCCATCATCATATTCTATATTCATCTCAAAATGCCTGTCCCAAACTAGGTTGTCATGTCTTAAATGCCTAAGAGGAGATTGCATGTGTTTATTATGGGTTCTTGAATGTCTCCTATGATTTTCACCACCTTCTTGATATGTTCTTGGACCCTAAATAGAAGGATCACGTGTTTGGGACCATCTCGCATCTTCATGGCCACTTCTCGGAGCTTCTAATTCATTTTAAAATGATTCTTATTCATTACAAGATCGTCCTTCGTCAAATTCAACCTATGCCTTATCCTACCCAAAGGGTGATGCTATTCGCATCGTTCTTTCCATGTTATCTTTTTATGCCTTAAGCCCTTTTTCATGATGATCCAAATGGAGTGTAAATTTTCAAGTTGCTTTGCAATCAGCTCTTCCATCTTCTTCATAAATTTGTCACGACTAGTCATGTCAAACAAAAAGGGCCTAATTTTCCCATGCTTTTTACTTATTCTCAGACCATTAAGGCTTAGGAAAACCTTGATCCCTTGCTCTAATACCAATTTGATGCATATGAATTAATGAAGATTGGATAGTACATAATCCTAAGAGAACCTTGTTTAAAGAACATGATATTTTTGGTTTTCTTCTTTGAATAATCAAAACTTAATAAAAGATAAAGGGATTGAAAGACACAGAACCAATCTTTGAACTATAAAAGAGAACTGCCAAGTTTAAGGACTAGCCCACTTAAGTCTCTAAATGAACACCATCAATAATTAATATTTGAGGAGAAAAATACTCAATTTCTTTTATCTAAATCACATGAATTCTATTATGAAATATGATGAAAATTACAGATTCTAATTCCTTTATATAGGCTTAGGAATAACAAAGCTTAATCCCGCTCTAAATATGAAAACAACCACACTCCTATTAGAATTAACAAAGCTTAATCGTACTCTATTTAAGACAATAACTAAATCTAATTATGAATACAACTACACTCCTATTAAAATTAAGAAAGCTTAATCCTACTCTAATTAAGAAATGCCAAACTCCCATTGGAATTAAGAAAGTTTAATCATACTCTAATTAGGAAAACATCTACACTCCAATTGGAATTAAGAAAATAAATAACGAAATTAGAAATAAATTAACTTATTAAAGCCCAAAATAAGGTATGTCCAGCTCATTGCTCGTAAGGATTAACTCTAGATGATTATTTGCAATTAGGTCCAACGCTCCCACATCACAAAATAATACGACTTATGACACCATTGTGAAGGAAATATAATTTACAATATCATTAGCAAGCCACTAGAATATCTAATGCTTGAGCCTTAATCTTTGTGTTTGTTTCTTGGTTTTTGGCATTATGTGTTTTCTGGTTTTATACTTCAGGAAGATTATCTCTATTTCTCTTACCAAGCTTTTAACATATAGATCTTTCGATTTTTTTCCTATTAGTCCAACATAAAATAAAAAAAGAATTATTTGTTGTAGAACAAATGTTGTAGGTAAACTAAATATTGAAATTCCATAGAAAAATGCTTAAATCAACATCAAGAAGAACTAGCAACTTGCTAAATGTATTAACACATTCATAGCTTTTCTTCTTTCTCTTTTATTGTGTCATCCTTTAATTTAAAAGATATTAACATAAGAAAATGACATTTCATAATTTTAGATAAATCTACATACGTATAAGTGTTACATAAACTTTAAATATTCTATCTTTGATACTCATTCTCTAACTTAATATTTCAAAGTTATATAGAACCTATGCCCATATGTTGGTCACTTAAATCAACCTATTTTTTTAATACCAAGAATTGGATTAATAGCTAAGAAATTTATTATCATTTTTATTTTTTTTTATAACCAACTGGATTTAAGTGATAGGGGAAAAAATCATCTCCTTTATCTTTTCTCAACAAAAAGAAATACAAACATAATTAAAATATTTGTTTAGATGAAAATGAAAATGAAAATTTGTATTCCTTATCCTAGTTTGAATTAAATTTACTAATAAATAGTACATTGTTTAATCATTTTAGAGAAATTGAAATGTTTAAGGTACATGCAAATAAATATGAATATTGTTACCTTTTAACTAATAAGATTATGAAAATATGTCATAATAAATAGTTTTTAAATTAAATTTGAACTCTAAGAAATTTATTAAATCACTAATTGAAATTAGTTTTAAGTAAAAGTAAAACTCAATTTATACTAAAAACAAAATAAAAGTGCTTAATATGACATTTAAAATGTTCAAAGAGTTAGTTAAACTTTAATTAAATAATTAATTAAAAACGTATGAATATAAGTTTAAGTAATTCAGCAGAAATCAAAGTGCATGATATAATTGTTAGAACATTCGATGTCTAGTATATTTATGAGGTTCAGAAGAATCTAATTTATACGAGTACTCTTACTAGTCAATGGTATATGTTTTCAAGTGATAATAAACATCTTAAGATGGTAGGAGGTGTTTTAATTATGATGAAAGAAAAATTACAACATAGAATCTATGTCTTAATAAGAAAGGTAGTAATGAGATTGATAGATATGTCTCAGGATGAAAGAAAAAGCATTGTAGTATTACACATGCGGGTGGGTCATCTTGGTTAGTAAGAGATGATGAAACTTCTCTTTAGAGGGTTGAATTGTTATTTGTCTTTGTATCATTTTTCTTATGTTTTCTTTTTATTAGAAGAAATAAATCGTAAATTTTATTTTATTTTTTCTTATTTTCTTATATATTATTTACAACAATTGATATTGGAGTAAAATGACCGAAAGATAATTTGGGATGCTTTGTATGTTCACGCCTCTCTTTTATGATTCCACAATTGACTCATCTCATTTATACACGGAACAGAATTTCACGTGGGCAATGCTGGACAACATTTAAGAAGCTCCTTAACTTACGTCCCGAAAGTGTTTGGTACAACCGGTAAACATATATTTATATGACTAGAAGGTTTCAAATTTGAACTACGAAAAGGTGTGTCTAAGACCGTAATTATTCAGAAAACCAAATGTTCCAAACTCGTCGTATCAAAATATTACTAAAAACCAACAACCCTGGCCCAGACCATAATAATTCTTTATTTCACCTACCCAATATTGCTGCTTTAAGAGGGTTCTTCATCACAACTGTGAAGGCAAAAGTCTCAGTCGGGTCGGGTGGGAAACTGGGCACGGGTACCCATTTGAAAGCTTGGACCATTCGGGCAAGCATCAGGTTAACGTGGAGCAGCCCAAGTGATAGGCCCGGACAAGTCCTCCTCCCAGCCCCGAACGGCAACATTTTCAGCACACCTTTAGTTCCGGTCACGTCCACGTCAACTCCGTCGCCGTCCAAGAACCTCTCGGGTCGGAACACACTCGGATCTTTCCACATACTCGGATCTTCAGTCATCCACTCTAGGTAGAACTCGACGTATACGTTGGTAGGAATCTTGTACCCGCCAAGCTCCGTCTCCTCCGTCGCTGCGTGTGACAACGTGAAGTGCGCCGGAGAATGAACTCGGAGAGTCTCCTTAACTATCGCATTGAGGTACTTCATTTCGTCTACTTGTTCCTCTGTGATAAACCCATCTTTTCCTGCACAATCAACAACTTCCTTGTATAACTTCTCTTGAATGTCTTGGTTCACTACAAGTTCATAGAAAATCCATTGGAGCACGCTTGTAGTAGTGTCAATCCCAGCAACAAACAGCTCCGAGCAAACTGTGACGAGCTCTTCTTCACCAAGATGACCACGCCCAGGTGCTTGTAGGCTGAAGAGAGAGTCCACATAGGCTGCACCCACTGGACTAACCATCTCTGAGTTAGGGCTTTCACGTTTCTCCACAAAAGCTCGTCTTTTTCTTATCAACGGAACCATGCACTCCATTTGAGTCTTTCTCAACTCTTTAGCTCTCTTCATTTGTTTGCGAAACAACGGAGTGAGAATTGGCAAGAAGTCCGGAAGGTGTGGCATTGTTATTAACATCACATCTTTTGTCACGCTATCAATGTCTTTGATCCACTCCTCGGGAATTTTAGCGCCGAAGCATATGTACACCAGGATGCTACACACCGTGAACCTACAGATGTCCATCACGTCCACAAAACCTTTTTCAGAGGCCTCATTTTGAAGCCTCTTCATATGGTTCTCTAATGCCCAGTCTCGTATCCAACTACACTGCTTCACTCTCACTGGACTAATCAACTCCGTCACGAAATTCCGGCGAAGGGTCCGCCAGAGAGGACCGTATTCAGCAGAGTTAACAGCGCATTTTCCGACGCTGAACACTAGCCGGATTGGAGAATCGGGTGGCCGGCTGGCAAATATTGGTCCTTTTTGAATCAGGGCTTCGTGAATAAGCTCGGGACTGGTGACGATAACAAGGGTTCGCTGTCCCATTTGCATGGTGAAGATTGGTCCATACTTGGGACGTAAATCACGTATTGAAAAGATAAAATGACGGCCTTGGAGCATAATTTGGAACAAGTTGCCCACAAGTGGCCACCCAGGAGGGCCTGGCGGGAGTTTCCTTGCGTTGCCACCGCTGACAAAACAACGGCGACACCATAGGATAATGAAGACAAACGACAGCCCAAATACAAGGAGGTCTCTAAGCTCCATTGTCTAGGGGGACAAGGATTGGTGCTATCTATGATGTATGTAATGCGTGACACGGACCAAAGGTTTATAACAAATCAAGAGGGTCATTTAATGACCTCTGGCCAACCTACCACATTTAATGTTTCACCATAAGCTTTGCTTAAGCAATTAATTCACTTTAAAAGCTTGGAAATTGAAAAGGTCGACGGGGGCGTTGAAATCGGACATTCATCAGAAGTTTTTCCTTTTTCTCGGTAATTGGTGTTAATAGGAAAATTTGACCCGTGGAGAAAATAGATACTGCTGATAAAGTCGGTTTTGGGCGTATAAATATAGTTATTGGGTGTTCCAACTGGGGATTGTCAAAGGTCGAGACGAGGGATGTTGTCAGATGCCTTCTTGCAACTCTCTCAAAACAGCCAAAAGAGAAATACTTGCACTCTTACAGAGTTAGTTAATCAGCTTTAACAATCCTAATTTATATTTTATTACAAGTCATTTCCATTAATGCTATAAAGGCAACTTCTACGTGACACTACACTAGTACAGATCATCCGTGCAAGAATCCTCAATTCCACCTTGTCTAATTTTAAAAACGTTATCGGTCTATTTATAAAAATTCACAAACTCCCTTAGTTGACACATACTACTTATGACCTAAGCTAACGGTTAGTCTTCCAATTTTCACCGTCGCTCGACGTCCTCATCGTCTTCATTTTCATCTTCATTCTCACTAATTCCACATATTCCTTACTTACTCTAGCCAACGGCCTTTCAAACAACAAATGGAGCAGAGTAACAACAACAAGAGGCATGCGGACTTACCAAAAGAATGCTGGGAACTGATCTTAAATCCCTAGCCACCATTGCCACTTAGATATCGCTTCCTCTCCGTCACCTATCTCCTCCGCCACACTCTCACAGTCTCCTCTCTCTCTCTCTGCCCCCTTCCTACACCTCATAATATTTAGATTCTTAAATCTCAACCACATCAAAGTGTGTGACTTTTACAGAGACCTTGATTTGGTTATCGACCCAATCTCTCAATCTGGATTAGATATTGAATACCTCAATATTTCCGGCCAATCCCACTTCCCTTTTATCAATGTGCAAAGAATGAGATCGAAAGTGAGAAATTTGAAGAGACTTAACTATTCAAAAATAGGCTCTTTGCGAGATAGTGATCTTTCGAAAATTGAGTCGTTGTTTCCGATGCTTGAGGAGCTCGCTATTAGGTTTCCTTTTTAATAGCCCAGGTCACCCGCTCGCAAATATTGTCCGCTTTGGGCCAAAGCCTTAGTGCTCCCGATCCTCACGGTTTTGTTTTTCCAGCATATAGGCCTTTTTTGGATACTATTCCTGTAGGACTTCCCAAGAGGTCACCATTTCTAATACTACTCTTGCCCTAGCACATTTAACTTCAAAGTTCTGATAGGATCCAGGGCATTGGGGCATAGAAAACACATCTGCGAGGGAGAGTTTGCCACAGCCTTATAAGGCATGCTTCGTTCGCCTCTCCGACCAATATGGGATAACAGGTATCCACCCCCTCTTGGAGCCTAGCATCCTCATTGGCATACCATCCGGGTACTAGCTCTGATACCAAATGTAATAACCCAAGTCATCCGTTCGCAGATATTGTCTGCTTTGGGCCAAAGCTTTAGTGCTCTCGACTCGCACGGTTTTGTTTTGCCAGCGTGTAGGCCTCTTTTGGACACTACTCCCGTAGGACTTCCCAGGAGGTCACCCATCCTGGTACTGCTTTTACCCTAACACATTTAACTTTGGAATTCTAATGGAATCCAGTGCGTTGGGGCATGAAAAACGCACGTCTATGAGGGAGAAGTTGCCACAGCCTTATAAGGCATGCTTCATTCGCCTCTTTGACCGATATAGGATAACAAGTATCCACCCCTCTTGGTGCCCAAGTATGGGATAATGAGTATATGAAAATGTGGACATGTTTTGTAAAAGAGATTGATCAAAGTGTAATGACGATTGTGATTGAGAGTTTTATGAACTAAAAGTAGGAACCCGATTTGATTACTAATTCCCGCATATGCGTATAATAAATGTGAAAATTTTGTATTGAGTTTTCAATGTGTTGTGACTGTTCTAGTATGCTACTCTTGCGGGATTCACTCTCAGACATCACTCAGGATGTCGGGTATGTGTCTAAGGTCTTTGACTTTCGAGCAATTTATTGGAGTTGTGACCAATGAGGGGCTGTTTGATTTGTCAACGAAGATCAAGAAGCTGCGTAAGATATATGTTTTTGATAATCATTTTATTACAGATAGGTCCCTGCTTGTGTTGTCTTTAAACTGCATGTTACTTAGTGAAGTAGTGATTTGTGACTATGATTTTATATCTCAAAATGGGACTGGTATGGCTATGCGAACTATTTCTGGGTTGAGTTCAATTTCACTTGATGGAATTGGAATCCCTTTTATTTATTCGTGTTTTCTTATGCAAAATGTTTGAGTGAGCTTGATCTCTCATATTCAATTATCACTAACGAATTACTTAGTTTAGTTGCAGAATCTTGTCTTCCAATCTTGTCTTGCCATGGATTAGAATTGCTAAAGATCAGTTGTTGTCCTTCTATTATAGAAGAAGGGATAAAAGAATTTATGAGAAACTGCAAGGAAATCATGCATTTAGAGATGAACAGATGTCTGAAGACAAAGAATATTGATTTAATCTTTGAATTTCCTAAATTGGAGATATTGTAAGCACAAGGACCAGGAATAGACAATGAAGCATTGGAAATGATTTCAAAAAAATGCCCTAGATTGTTGCAATTGGACCTGGAGGGTTACCTGAATGTGACAATAAAAGGGGTGACTCAATCGGTACAAAACTTTAAAAGATTAAAGGATATAAGTTTAAAATTGTGTGATAATGTGAAAGTCTATATTATAAATTTCTAGGTGTTCTCAAGTCCACCATTGAGAAAAATAATCTCGCCATATGGATTTTCTCCATCTTATAACCAAGTAACATTCTTCTTGTGACATGGATGTTTACTTGACTAAGGGTAGCTTTTGGAGCACTTTGGAGTTTATTTGGCTAAACTATATAAAGTTGTTATTTTCTTGGATTAAATTCTTTATGAAGTTCAATTGTACTCTCTTGAATTGATATATCATGTAGCTTTTCCTTTTACTTTTCAATATCATTTGTTGTCTTAACAAACACGCTTTATAGAAACCTATATCAACTATCATGAACACATCGTAGTTAAATTTTCATGATTAACTATCATTTTTCCTGAGTTTTTTTTATCAAGTGCTGGAATCTTTAAAGTGTTCCCAAATACTACCTCTCAAAGTAGTCACTACTCTTGATCCAAAACTAATGCAAAATTACCATCTTGATGCTTCAATTGGAAGCTTTTCAAATACCCCTTTTAAAAGGAGAAATCCAAAGTGATGATTCATGTACAAGACCTGAAAGCTATAACATTAACTCTCCTAGCATTTTTTTCAAATAGTAAACAATCATTAAAACCATTCTAGGGCAAACTCAGAGGTTAAGAGGTGAGAAAACAAAGGAATCAACCAAGGATAGACAAAATAAGCAAACATAACGAATGAGAACAAATATGAATAGTAAAAATTTTGTTTAATAAAAGTATAACAGATGCTAATTGACAAGCTTTATATAATATTGTTCTTAGATTGTTATCTTGGTCAGTCAGACATCATAAAACATAATCTCTATGGACAAAATATAAAACCTAAGAAAAAATGTTAAAGCACTAAGAATGGTACACAGATAGTGTCAAATTTAATGTAGAGTTAGTGGTGTTATCTTCTATGCAATGCAAAACAAGAGTCCTCTTACCTCAAAACTCAAGTTTTCTACGCAATCCCAAATCAATAACCCTTTATCTAACAATTGACATGAGAGGAGCACCACTATAAGTTACTTACAATTCGATGTTCAAACTCCTCATCAAACTTGCTTAGAAACGATTCATCCAACTATTGCAAGCGAAAAAAAGGCATAAACATAAATAAGATTTTTTGTAACACTTGTTCATACCAAAGTATAAGAACTATAGATTTACAACGCAATGCAAATATCTTCATTAGGGAGTGGGGATTAGATAATTTGTTAATTTCTAATGATATTCTGCTTTTTCGTTTTCGAAAAAGGAAAACTTATTTTTTCAAAATTGTTTGAAAGCTAATTGCAGATAAAAATGGAGCTTGGTACTATACAAAACTCTTAATTACCTATCTTGATTTGCTGCAATTTATAATGTTAGAAAATATAACGAGTGCATAATTTGTTACCTTTGCAACTTCATCTAACTTCTTGTCTACCAATAAAGCTCAAACAAGTAAATTCATGGAATCACTGGATTACCAAGATTATAAAGATTTTAAACTTAGTAATTGTCACTTATATCTATATGGGGTAGAACTTTTTAAAGTACTTTACCATTTTCTTAGAGTTGAGCTCAGCACATGGGGTTTCCAACGATTTCTCATTCATTGATAAGTTCCTTAACTAAGAATTCATTAATGGTTATGCATTTTTCCTTGCAAATGCTTTTGTGGACATGATAGTTTCACATTCTCCCAAATTTCCATATTCCATTTCCACCACTATGCTTCCACTCAGAATAGGATTTGAGTGCCAAAACACTATTCACAGATTTTCCTCCCTGAAATATTTTTGGAAAGAGGACAATCTATAAAACATACAATAGAGAGATTGCATCATTTTACATGAAGAAGTCTCCTTCATTTCCAAAACAACATTCTATCTCCACTCTCCAACATAAAACCAAATTATATCTAGTTGTCACCTAAAACTAACCAAGAGATGTCTAAGATTCGCAATTTAAGCTAATATTGCATGAGAATTTGACTGCTCTAATATACGAAAAATGTCATTTGGATATAAAGCTATAAAGAGTAACTCACTAATTGTTATTTCCTCTTTTACAAATACAAAACATGTCACCAAGATATGGAAGAAAACAACCACACTTCTCATTGCAAATACCAACTCCAAAATTGTTTGGTTTGATACCAACTCCCAAATTGTCAAAACCAAATGTTTGTTATGCCTATCAATCAAAAATACATTTTTAATTAATTAATACAATTATTGATAAAATGTAATATTAACATCAAATGCAATAATTGAAATTAAGAAATAACCATAACAAAGAGCACCATAAGTAAATCAGGCATATGCATTGAAAGTAGGTTATTAGCACTAAAACTTTGTTTACTTGTTTCTGCATAAATGAAATGGAAATTCATATCAATAGAATATTACTAATAGATTACGAAAAGACAATATTACAAATACTACCTGTAAATGTGATCCAGACATAGAATGGTGATGAGTGTAAGTTATACTTATGTTATTCATAAAAGCACCATATGGCTGCACTTGCTATTTGTCATAACCAAATGGTCTAGAAATAGAAAATTCAAATCAATAGAAGATTACTAACATATTACAAAAGACAAAATTACAAATACTACCTGAGAATGTGGTCTAGACATAGAATGATGATGAGTGTAAACCATACTTATGTTATTCATAGAAACACTAAGTGACTGCATTTTCTATGTGTTATAACCAAAAACAAAAGGAAAATTGTTAAAACAACTAAAACAACACATGAAACATTTAAATTACTAAAAGCTAACCTAAACTTGATGCAATATCGGATGTGGTACGGTGGACATACTACAAGTATTTTGTGAATTTTCTTCGAAATCATGAATAGAGTATTTAAACCAAAAAAACTTAAAATTATCATAATATAAATAGTATGCATTGAAAGGTTTTTAACATAAAATCACAACCTGGGTATTGGAGACAGGTATGGATGTTGAAGTTGCCATATTTGTTGAAGCATGCATTTTTTTATCATACTTTCTTTTCCTTGACCTTTTCTCTAAGCCACCCTTAACTCTTTTACTTGACGTAAGTTTTGTCTCTATTTTGACACCTTTAATCATATTCCTTTCACCAAAATTAATCTCACATTGATTGAAGAGATTCATTTCAAGATTTGAGCATTAGGTCAACTCTTCATCTTGTGATATTAGGTTCTCTTCATCAACTAATTCTTCACCTTGTAACGTCTCATCATCAACCATCTTTAACATGTTGAGAAGGTGATCTTTCACAATTCTAAAAGTATCTCTCCTCTTTGCTACTCCTCTAACCCATTGCATGCTTAATGCACACAATTCTTTGTACCTCATACTTAACAACATTTTAGGGTCCAATTCACTTTCATTAATAGCGGAGCTTTTACTATCAAGGTACCATATTTTTGCTTTTCGTGCCCATCTTTTCAAAATATACTAACTCAGTATTCTCAAAATAATTTTCAAGGTAAAAATTTTAAAAACATAAGAACATAAAATGCCAGCAAACTTAAACTTCCGACAACTACAATGGACTTCATCATTTGATGAATCATAATTGACCACATGAGAGTAACTCTTCCCTACAAGAGTGATATCATATTTTGTAATTGTACCATCTTCACCACAAAGATGAAAACTTGAATCGTGAGAATTATCCCATTGATCTTGAAAACATTTAAATACTTTAGGTGTATAAACACTAACTGCATGCTTTAAAATTTGAACAGGTGTTGACAATGTTGGAGTGTTTACATTAGTTTTAAAATCAGCTTTCAACTCATCAAATTGAAGATCATCAATAAGCCTTTGGAAGTGATTAAAAAGTTGTAAATTTTATGCTGATAACTACCATTTTACAATTTATTCATTGCTCTCACTTCTTTGTTTGGTGATTGTGCACCAAACATTTGACATCCATAAACTGAAGCCCATTTTTCCTTTATATGAAACATACATTTCAACCGATCATTATCTTGAAGTTTATATTTTTCAAGCATCTCATTCCATACATTGAAAAAACTTCTTCTTCTTTAAATTCATATATGCATGAGCTGAAATCTCTCAAAAAATCTTTAAACTAAGAAAAAACACTACTCAAATGGATTGCGACGTTTTGATAAATGTGTCAAATACAAAGTCGATGATGAGTTTCAAGCCATCTTGAAGCTAATGCCTTTGCCATCTCTGCATCCTAATCAGTAAGAATAGTTGTAGGCTTTTTCTTAGACATGGATCTAGCAAATGTGTCGAACAACCACTCAAATGTAAGAGCAGTCTTATCATACAATAGTGCAATACCAAAAACTGCAGTTTACGTGTGATGGTTTACACCTACAAATGAAACAAGTGGACAACCCTCACCATTTTTCTTATAAGTAGTATCAAAGCAAACAACCTCTCCAAAATCTAAGTAATCATTTCTAATCTTTGCATATGAAAAACAAATATTGTTATTAAATCATCTTCATCCACTTAAATTGCAAAAAATAAATTAGGATCTTCAAATTGTATTTTATGCAAACATTCTAACACGCCACCTATATCCCCCTTTTTCATATCTCTTGTTCTTTTGGATCTTAAATAATTCTTGTAATCTTCTGGAATTAAGCCAAGAGTATCTCTCCCACCTATTTGTCTCACCATAAGATCATGAGATGCTTTTGGTGGAATTCTCACATCATTAGCCATTTGAATTTGCATTGCTACAGAAGAGGATATATTTCTATGACTTCTATGCAAATGTGTTTTATTAGGACTTGAAAGATAGTGATTGTGATCCTTAACAAATTAAATCATTTGAAACATTCCATTTTCCACATTATTAACTTTTATTATTGCCCTCAAACCAAATCTTGTTCCTACACGTGGAGTTTTTACATACATATCTCTTTTGTTAGGCCTCCTTTTACCTTCAGCATTACAATAGAAAAGCTTGCAAATCAATTTACTAGATTTATATGTGTGACTTTTGCTCCTTCTTATTCCAAAGCTGACATGTTTGTCATACATTAAATAATATTGATAAACTTGTTCTTTCGTCTCAAACTCCATGCCAATTTTTAGTATTAATTCTCTTGGAACAAATGAGTGAACTTTGTTCAAATTCTCCTTAGAATTCAGATGCATCAAATCAGTTGACTTGATATTACTGCTCTCATTACCAATGCCAATTTCATCATTCTTATGGTGCTCCTTCTCAAGTTCATATTCTAATCGACGATATAGAGTAGATCTACCTTCCATCAATTTTTTTAATACTAAATTTGACACTTGTCAATTTCACAAATGACACATCATTATAGATTTGTTTTTTGATAAAATTATTAACAAAAACTCACGAAAAATTGGAAATCTAAAAGTTGATAAATCCAACTTGTTATTAAATGCTTTTCCCGATTTCTTTTAACCAACGATGAGTTCTTATATGATTAGACCTTTTCTTTAAGCATATTAACATATTCTAATTTATAGTGTTAATTTTTGTCTGCTTATTCAATTAATTGAACTTTATAACAGAGTTTTTTATGTAACATTTTAGATTCTAAAACTTAAAGTAAGAAGTGAATTGAGAAAAACTATAAATTTTAAAATTTTGATTTACTTATCCAAATTTTAAGATTTTATCTTTTAATTTTAAGATTTTATTTTTCTTTATATACTTTTGCTATATATTATAAAATTTTAAGGTGTTTTTGTGACTTTATCGCTTTTATACTTACAATTTAATTATGAACCCATATGCACTAATTCAATGTTTTTAATTGAGTGATCAGATATTAAACCTTTAATCAAATCTATCTCATTTAATTATCAAATTTTACTACATATCACAAATAAAAACAAAAATAAAGAAATATATAAATTACTTCTTTTAGTTTTACACTATTTATAAATAGATATTTATCTACGTATTCTAATTATATTTTTATTCAAATTAAAATTTAAAAATTCCTTATATTTATTTATTAAAATTTCAAAATTAATAATTAAATTTCAAAGAATAAAAGATCAGGATCATTATTTATAGATGTTAGCTAATAACATGGTACTCAATTTGGTTTAGACGGTACTAATAAAAATAGGTTTCTCAAGAAATAGGACTTTAAAATAGTTATATTGCTACCATATTAATTGTCATTATGTAACTATAATTGTAATTTTCATCATAATTTGTACTTAACCTAATTAATTTATTTAATGTTTTGTATGCCATGGGGTACGTATTAAATTTCTATATTAAAAAAGAATTAAGATAATAGTTTTTTAACTAAATTGTATGACACAGCTTTTAATCAATGTTTATGATTTTTACAAATTTTCAAATATAATTAGTGTTGACATAAGAAACTACATCTGTGAATAAACTATTATATGCTTAATATAATTGATTTAATTTATTGATTTAAGAGATTCATTAAAATGAAAAATATCTTCATTAAATTTTTTATTACCAAAATAGATTTAAATGATATTTTTAATCAATGTTTATGATTTTTACAAACTTTCAAATATAATTAGTGTTGACATAAGAACCTGCATCTATGAATAAACTATTATATGCTTAATATAATTGATTTAAGAGATTCATTAAAATGAAAAATATCTTCATTCAAATTTTTTATTACCAAAATAGATTTGGTATTTTTAATGAATTTGTAACACTAAAAGATTTGGATTTTAAACCAAACAACAAAAAGGCTTTAATCTTTAATCATCTCTAATTGATTAACTCACAATTGATAATATAGCCTCCCCAATTGTAAAGTTTCGATCTTTTACACAAACAAAAAAAAATGTTTTAATCATTAATCAAGTATCGATGGTTCTTTGTATTGTTAGAATTATGAACTATTTAGTGATGAAGCTAATTATCCCTTTGCTGTAGTACTTTTAATGCTTTTTTTTTTATTTGAGTTTAGTTGGAAGTTATAATAAAGGGGTTCTCTTTGGATTGTTGTTTTATTAAGGAGAGCAATGTTTTGTTAAGGCCTTGTTATGGAAACATAGTAAAGGAACCGATTTTGATTAATTGAAACCCTCAATTTGCTGAACCTATTTTCGGTTAATGTGATTCCTTAAGGACCCTACTAGTGCATAAATATAATGAAAATTTGGGAGGTTTTAGTTTTCTTTTGGACTTGTAAGTAATGGAGTGGAGACAGGCATGTTTTACGAGTAAATTGTGAAAGACACATGACAACATATGAACTATGGAAGTGAATTCACTTAGTTGGATTAGATATATTACAGGCTTCTTATATGTTAAATATCTATTTTTAGTACGTAATTTGAATTCATGTTCTGATAAGTGAAATAATTTGAACAATGGGTCACAATGGTTTCCTTACCGGCATATGCATCTTTCATACTGCCTATCTTTGGATTATTTATCCTTGTTTTAGTTAAAGAAGAAAAAAGTTCTAGGTTATTTATTTGAAATTGCAATTAAATGACTTCAAGTTCGGATCCCTCACCAATGCCACATCAAAAACAAGACTTGGCATGGCAATATTGTCAAATTATCAAGGCTAGGGAAATAGTGCACTTGAAGTGTATATAAAGGGTGGTGGTATTCATCGATTCAAGGAGCATCTTGCAGGTCAAAAGGGCAGTGCACCTATTTATGAGAAAGTTCCACATGATATTAGGCTTCAGATGGAGCAAGCTCTAAACGAGACTTCATAAAATCCAAGTAAGAAACAGAAATCGATTTGTGAAGGAGTAAATGAAATATTATCACCTTCCAATGATATAAACACTAGAGATTTGCTAGCATACAAAGATTAAAACAATTTCATCAAAACAGAGGTAATATATGTATGCCTACCATAAATTAAACAAACCAAGAAAAAAAATTGCTTTCTACTCATATATGTTTGCATGCCTTATAAATATTTACTAAAAGCATAAATATGAATGTACCCTTCTCACATAGTACTAGATTGCAAAGATAAACAATACTGGTAAAAAGACAGTAGGATATGACTAAGTCACGTAATCAAGGATGAATTCTAGCACCAAATAACATACCTACTTGCTGAAAGGAGCTTACTAAGGATTTAGTTCACCAATATATTTATCTGGAAAAAAAATTAGCAATGAACATGGTTAAGATAGAAATATGTAATTATAATAAATGGCTGGTTAGAATCCAAATACATCGACAAGAGCACTAGCAGTCAACCACAAATAAACTAAACACTATAAAGAATTAAACTAGAAAAAATATTCTAGAACATACATAAAGGAAAAAATGGGTTATAAAGTAACCATCGAATAATAACTTAACATATAATCATAATGGCATTCATCATGAAGGAAAAAAAAGATTATGTTCTATTATAGAGAAAATTCCAGTTCACTTTGATTAGTGCTATGGCATTAACATTGAAGTGTATATAAGAAAAAAATGTTGGATTGTACAAGTTCCAAAACCAAATGTGACTCATATTCCAAGCATATTCATTGTTCACAAAAACTGACTTCTTTTAACTATTATGAGTACTTAAAAACAAGTTCTTTACAAGTTTCCATATTTGTGCCTAGTATCACCACCACTCCCACAACATCCATACCCTCACCCTCTCTAAAGCAATAAAAATAATAAAGAATAAGGTCAATATAACAAAAATATAATTATCATGTCCTAGATCACCCTAAGAATTGCAAGCGATGAAGTGTCTTCAACACAAGTTTAGTAGAGAGAACCATGCATTATATTTATACATCATAAGCAACTTGTAGAAATCATATCTCAGCAATATGTTTATTCTATCCTATGATGCCCAAAGATTCTTTGGGTCTAAATGGGTCCAAAAATATTTAAAAGTAGCCAATATATGCAAGTTAGAAAAAGCTTGTTAGCATTCATTAACAACTAGCGGGTTCAATATATGGGATTGGTAGTAGGTATTCATAAATACTAGTTCAAGTATGAAAGTTTTAAATCAATATCAAACTCTTCCCTTCTCACCAAAAATAGAGGAAAAAAAGTTTATACTAAAAGTAAAGGTTCCCCAGTCAATCCTAGAATTCACGGCTTAAGAAGCTAGATAGCATAAGAAGCTTATATAATATTCACCATTCTGATGTTTAACTAACCAAAAATGTAAAATATCTCAACTCTTGAAAACCCAAACTAATAGCACCAAAAAGTTTGACTTCCTTCCAAAATTTTCAAACAAATTTTAGTTCAATGAATTTCTTCATGCTGAATGCTTAAGCTTGGCTTATTCAAATTTCTTTTGAAGTCATGTCCAAACTCGTACTTATCTTAGCTTACATTTTAAGGTTCAAATTCAACGAGTTTGAGTTTAAAAGAGTTCAGAGGTCAATAAAGCTTAATCATTGAGGCTCATACTTTAGCTCTAAAAGAACTTGAATTCAAATTCAACCCCATTAAGTATGTAGAATTAGTTATTTTACGTATCTCAAAAGTCATCAAAGAGGTTTTAAACGAACTCAAACTATCCCTTTCAGATAAGCAGCCACCAATTAGGAAGTTTCTAATCCTTTAAAAGCACCTCTGAGGCTTAATCATGGGGTAACATATCTAGACTTCTCAAAGCACAATAATCAGATAAGACTAGCAAATTCCTCTATTGCAACACCTTGTTAATAATAGACGATAACATATTTCAATAACATGAGGACCAATCCCCTTACAAATTTAAAGTAATCCATTTTGTATACCACAATAGGGCAATCACAATGATAGAAGGTGTTTTTGTTATTGTTTAACAATGGGTTTTATCTCAATAGGAAAAAGAAAAAGAAAACGAAGACATAGGATTGGCTTTAACGTGTTTGATACGATTGAAGGACAGTAAGATAGAATAATGGCTTGAAGGTTGAAGGTTACGTGTTTCATACGATTGAAGTGTCTTGGCTTGAAGATTAGTCATTTAATGTAAGCAGCAAATAAGTAAACAAAATTACTCACCCTCTACTCTTCAAATAGAATGAAAATGTTTTTAACGATAGACAAAGTTGGACAGAGGATTCTTAGACAGAGGATTTGATCCCGATATTACCCACCTTTCCTTTTGCTTAACAAATTTAAGAAGTTTATATGAGTATCTTAAATGATAAAAGGCCTTTATGTCACATCAAGTGCCTTCAAATTTGTTTTCTAAGAAATGATATAATGAAAATGAAAATGGGTAATTAAACCTTCAAACTTTTAAATATTTTTAATTTCATGTTCAAGGTTTTAAAATTTTAAATTTAGTAGCTAATATTTTAAAATTTTAATAGTTTAATTCAAAACATTACTTTCATTACTATAGAATTTTTGTTGTTCATGACTTGTAGATATCTACTTAAAAAAGCAATAGTCATTGTTTAATTAAAATAGAGAAAAAAATTTCTAGTAGACACTTATATATCATGACCAACAAAGATTTTACTAACCAAATCAACAAATTATTAATGAAACTAAAGTTTTGAAAGGTTAATGATTCAATTGAAAATTTAAAAATTTAGAAATTAAATTAAAATGTTTTTAAAAAATTAGATATTTTAGAATTAATTATCCAAATGGAAAATGCCATGAGTAGTACATGCCATCATGAGTAGTACCCATCCGATTTTGACAAATTGAGAGATCCAAATATCCAAAACAGCTAGCTGTTTTTTGGGAATATTAAATGCATGTTCGCCTGGTTCCTGTGTGCAGTGAATTTTCCATTCAATCTAAGGTCCGTTAATTTGGTAGTTGGCTGCAAATTAATTAGCCACGAACTCTAAATTAGTCTTCCAGCTCTAGTCAAACAAGTTGTTCAGACAGGGAATTCTTACCAATCAGCAGCTGAATAAATGAAGGAGACAATTGTGTTAATTAACTAACTGTTATCATAAACATTCTGGTTACAACTAAATTAGCTGCCCAACATAAACATGATTATCTACAACCTCATATTAAGCTACGCTTGGTCCACTCGAGTTGAGGGTTCCTCTCCTAACACCAAACAGTATAAATTCTGTGGAACGCGTTTTTGTGGGCCACTTTACGTGGGCGGGACTGTTAAGAGGCGGTGCTGCCCGTGGCTAAGAGTCATCGCACGCACCTATCCTTAGCATATCTGTCCAATTCAAACCACGTCTAATTAAAACTGCACCGGAAATGGGACCCTTCACTCTTCTGGCTTCCATAATTAGGACAACCACTTCTTCCTGTGCGTAATAATGTCAAAGCCAGCGTGCAGACTTCCTGTCCTTTTTCCTGATAAGAATTCCACCGGGATATCCAGAGTTAGTGTGCTTAACGATAGAGAATCCTTTTTTTGAAGTCTGGTTTTAAATTTACAGTCTTCCTACTTTTCACTCATTTGTTATGCTCATTCCTTTTATTACGGAATGTTTATTATATTCTGTGCGCATTTATCCATTCAATTTATATAAATCTCACATGTGGATGTTAATAGATTATGACAGGTAAATAGTAACAAGATCAGGTGATTTGTTCTCCATCTTTCTCATGTACGAAAGAGATTAAAAAAAAAAACACCACATTCTGTTGATAGCGGCCCATCGCATGCGACTTCAAAGGCACCAACCTTTGATGGAAGCATCTGACGATTCTTCATGTTTCTAGTTCTAGTGTTACATAAGACCCTTCTGTTGGTCTAGGACCTCTAGGTAGGGGTTGCCTTCTTCTTTCCAACATAGCTATTAGGTTCCACACTGTACGGTGGGCTTCATCGTCCGGAAGAAAAACATTTCTTAAATGACCGTTTGTTGCGCTCCCTACGGTTAATAGCAGGAGGGTGCAGACGGAATGATCCTCCACGAGTAGGGATGGTCCGATGTCAATTTTGTCCGGTTCAAAAATAGTTCAGGATTTCCTTTTTGGGCCCCGACTACCTCCAGTGTGACCTAAACAACGAGACAATTCTCTTCCTCTTTATGTTCATCATTGTTTTTAGTACGTTATAATCATTCGAAAGTGCCAATTTTCAATATGTAGTTTCAATTCAAAGATTTTCTGGTTGTTTTTCATGATTTTTTCATTTGAAATGGTAACCTATTGTTTCCTGTGGACGATGATGAGTTTAGAATTAGTACACATTTAAGCTGAGTGGAAATAATAGGAAGAACTATGCATCTATGCTCTCCTATTAAAAGGCCGGGTCATGTATTCTCCATCCAACTTTCCAATCGATTCAACAAGCGACTGTCAAAGGGGTAATACTATCATGTCAGTGAGACTAAAATTTTATTGTCATTTTCTATCTAAAATGAAAAGTAACACGAACGTTAATAACATTGATTAGAAGAAATGACTAAACACGGACATACTAACTTGACGGTATGACTAAGGGAAAAGTTCTTTTTAAAATTTTGATGTTCATCCCAAAAGTTTGATTATAATATTTTAGAGTGGAAAAAGAATTTTAATATTTTTAAAATCATTTGAGTCAAATCACCAATTAATAGAAATTTTAACTCCATCAAAATTTCATGAGTTAAGTGTTGACATTGCTAGCTCTTCAATCCTTCTTCAATGTGAAACATACATCCTTATGGAACCGGTGCAAATGATTCAACACAACTTCCTTTCAACATCTCCACATCATCTGAAATTACCAATAATCTGTCAAATATTACCCTACACTCTTATCTATAGCAGAACTTCCTTTCAACATCTCCACATCATCTGAAATTACTAATAATCCATCAAATACTACCCTACACTCTCATCTAAACCCTGTAAACATGATTAAAATAACTATAATCCATAATAGATTTACAAGGTTTACACGAGTAGTAAAGGCATGTCCAACTTTGGCATTATAGACTAAAAACCCAAAGTTATCATCTAGATCCTTCAAGACATTGTGGGATGGGCATGGATTATGGTCAAGGGGAGTCCTATAGGCTTCAATCACATTTATAGTCTAAATTGGGTTAAGTTACTTAGATTAGAGTGGGTTGTGTTTTTTTCTTTTATGGTTTGAATCAGGTTTATAATATAAGTAGAGTGCTATTAGACCTCTAAGTTTACATTCAAAATCGTGTGAGTGTTGCAAGCTTTGACCGATTCTCGGCATTTAAGTTGATAGAGCAAGTCAAAGACTTAAAAGTATGCCAACATTAATGTGCATTAGTACGCATTGATGTAAATCTTTGACAAGATACAAAATTTAGACAAGAGACCAAAAGATGATAACGCAACTAAGTCGTGCTAATTCTGAGGATATAAGAACACATTTAACTTTGACAAAGATGTTAAAAGGTATATAAACGTGTGAGGTTTATCATACAAAGACTCAAACGTTGCTAACTTAGGTCCTGGAGCAATGAGACAGCACTATGGACGTACTTGGATAGACCATGTATAAAGATGGCTCAAGATAGCCAAATGGAAGGCTCATCGAGGCACTTAGTTTTAAGATGCAATGATACGTTGACACATAAAAAGAACATTTAATTAGTGGCCTAAGAAAGTGGAATCACTACCTAAAAAAGTGGGGAGCACTTCTTCGAGTAGTGTGAAAGTAGTTTGGATGACATGACAACAAATAGACATGATCCAAACTCTCATCCTATATGCAAAAGTAGAGTTAATGGACCAAAGTAGATAACTTTCCACTAACTTAATGGAATTAGTGGAAGAAGTGACATCTCCTAACTACATTGGTAGATTCAGTGGAGAAAGTAGGTAGTTTTAGCTTATTTGGTCTATAAGTTCTTGTAAGCATATACAAAAGCATTCTTTACTGTTCATTTATGTGAAGCATTGTACATTCAATCATCTGTAAGAGAGTTATGAGCCTTGAGAGAAAGTTCTTTGTAAGATCTTTGAGTAGTGAATTCTTTTCAATGGTGTTCTTGTAGAGTTCCTAAAGTTAGAAGAAACTCGAATTCTTTTATATTGTATCTTCAAGATTTGATCAATAAAAGGTTGGCTTTTTAGTAGCTCTCTTGTTGTCCCTTTTGATTGTTCATGTAAAGCTCTTATCTTGTGAGTAAACACTTAAGCAAAAGTGACGTAAGGTGTTAAAAAATAAATGGATTTATTAGTCAACGATCATGAAGGGAAGGTTGAGTTGAGTTTTACGACTTAAGCTTGACTACCCCACTAGGACTTTAGCAAAATTATTTCACTTTTGCTTCACCTAAAAAAGTTCTTATAACAACTAGTATTTAAGTCTTGTTTGGGGAACAATAGCCAGTGGAAGCAATTTAATGGATAGAGTTAGCAATTATTGGTCCTTTAGCCCTAAAGGATGAAAGAGCAGTTCCTTTCTTGGAGTGTTTCGAGGCTATGGGAATTGAGTTTTAAGAGACAAAGAAAACACTTGAGGAATAGTTTAAGGCTAGTGAGGAGATGAACTACGACTTATTAGTGTTCAAACATGTGATGTCTAGGCACAAATTAAGAGTCCAATCAAGGAGCACTTTAGTGAAGGTGAGTGAGCCCCAAGTTTTTTATGGAAATCATAGTGCCAAGGAGCTTGAAAATTTCTTATAGGATATAGAATAATACCTTTAGTGACAAAGCTGTTTGATTTGGAGAAGGCATCGATCCTAGCTATATATATAATGGATGATACAAAGATGTGGTAGAGAACTAGAAACTGCAATGACATCATTATAGGTAGACCTCCTATTGACACTTCCGAGAAAATGAAAAAGAAGCTAAAGAACTAGTTCCTCCCTGATAACACTTCACAACACTTTAAAGAAGCTTTGAAGCAATTGAAGTATGACAACTCGATGTACGAGTATGTGAGAAAATTCACATCTTTGATATTAGATGTGCAAAATATGTTAAAGGAAGATAAGTTGTTCAACTTCATAAGTGGCTTACAAGGTTGGGCTCAAAAAGAGCTTCAGATGTAGAACGTTAAAGACTTCCCTAGCATAATATTAGCTACAAATACTTTGATGAATCTCTAATGGCCACCAATCATTCAAACTAGTAATGAGGGAGAGAAGAATGATGGGACACAAAATAGCTCAAAGAAAGGCAAGGAGAAAGTATGCAAATCTTATCAATGTAAGTCTAAGAATTAAACAAAATGGGATATTGTTTGTTTTATTTGTGAAGGAACACAATTTTCTTATGAATGCCTAAAATGGAAGGTAGGTGACATATTCCAGAAGGAAAGAAGTCTACTTCAACAATTATGCTATGTTAGGTGTAATTGGCCTTGTAAAGAGCATCTAAACACAAGCAATGTCAAACTTGACAGAAAGGAAAAATGGTACATAGGTGATATGCCTATGTAAAGGAAACCATATTTAAAGTAATGATGACGAATTATTTCAATGGGGGCATCGAGTTATTCTGGTGGGTTTGGTTTGCTAGACCCCTCAATCTCAGTTATGAAATTGTGTGAGCGATGGCAATTCTTAACCAATGATTAGCACTTAGGTTGATGAAATAAGGAAAGACTTATAAGGAGGCAAAGATAAGTGGGCATTATCGATGAAAGCTTTAGAGTATGTGAGCATTGATATGCGTTAGTATAAATTAGTGGAAATCTTTGACTAGATTTAGGATTCATATGTGAGATCAAAAGATGATACTGCAACTAAGTTATGCTAAGTCTGAGGGTACGAGAAGGCACTTAACTTCAATGAGAAGGTCAAAAGGTATGTAATCATGTGATGTTTATTATACAAAGACTCAAACTTGGCTAATTTAGATCCTAAAGCAATGAGATTGCACCATGCACATTCTTGAATGGATCATACATAAAGATGGCTTGGGGTGGCTAAACAGAAGGCTCATTGAGGCACTTAATTTTAAGATATATATATACATACATGTTAGTGATGGAATAAGAATTTAAACAACTACCTAACAAAGTTGGAGCACTTCTTTGAGCAGTAGGAAAGTAGATTGAATGACATGGCAATGGATAGAATCATCCAAACATTTATTCCATGTGCAAAAGTAGATTTATTGGCCTAAAAATGGATAACTCCCCACTAACTTAATGGAGTTAGTGGAAGAAGTGACATCTCCTAACTATATTGGTAGATTTAGTGGAGAAACTAGATAGTTTTAGCTTACTTGGTATCTAAGTTCTTGTAAGCCTATATAAAAGCATCCTTTATAGTTCATTTGTGTGAAGCATTGTACATTCAATCATCTGCAAGAGAGTTGAGAGTTTCAAGAGAAAGTTCATTATGAGATTTTTTAGTAGTGAGTTCTTTTGAGAGGTGTTCTTGAAGAGTTTTTCATGTTGGAAGAAACTCAAGTTCCTTTATATTATATCTTTGAGATTTAATCAATAAAATGTTGGCTTTATTGTAACTATTTTTTTCCTTTGTAATTATTTATTTAAAACACTTGTTTTGTGAGAGTAAAGTGAAACAATTAAACACGAGCAATGTGAAAAGCTCGAAAATAAATGGATTTGTTAGTTCGAGATCACAAAAGGAAGGCTGAGTTAAGCTCTACAACTTAAGCTTAACTATCACATAAGGGCTTTAGCAAAATTATTTTGATTTCACTACGCCTGAAAAAGTCCCCATGACAACTTCTACTTTAGCTAATCTATTTAGTATATGTGTCAAGATTTTTTCACATAAAATTTTTGTTAATTTTTTAATAAAATTTTAAATTATATGTTTATGAGAATCTTAAAAATTAAATGTGGGTTTGCTTTCTTTATTCTTTTTAAAAAAAGATACATAGTAGCAAATATGACTAGTTATGACATCTATATTTTAGTTAGTAATAAGGATATCATGTTGTTTCGGTTAGTACCGATCAGTAGTGTCACACAAACTAAAAAATAATAGTAAAACAATTCATTCTTTGTCAAACTAAGGTATTAGTCGGTACTAACTCCCAAAATATTAGTCAATACTTAACTGAAAACATAAATTTTGAAAAATTAGTAAGTTTTCTTAAATTATAAACCTAGTCGTTCCTTGTTAATTTCTTTGTTCCTCACCATTTCACAAGCTAAATCATACTCTCCCTGTCGTCATTGTACCATTGCTGACCTCTCCAGCATCTCTTTAGTTGACTCTTCCCCTTTGCTAGTTTGTTGTCTTCTCTACTCGACACTCACTTCTCCATTATTGCCACTTATAATCCACTAGGTTGCCATTATTGGCTTACCACTCACCGTTCCCAAATCGTTGCCATTATGTCGTGTAATCAACTCCTATCCTTCGTCCTTACTACTTCCATGAACTACTCAATCATCTCCTCAACACTCTTCATTTCTTAACTTTTAAGTTATGGAGTTATGGTTTGGCTTTTAATTTTCCTCTTTAAGGTGACTATCTTAGAGCAAGAAAATTTAACGTTTATATGTCAAGTGTTGGCAGTTTGACTTTGAGAATTGCTGTTTAAGCTTTGAGAATAATTTTTGTCATTGTAGAATATATTGCTAGTTAAGATTTAATAATGAATTTTCTCATTATGGAATAAATTATAATACTTGGAGGATTTACTTGTATGTAGAGGAGCCTTTCAACTTTCAAGTTTCAATATAGGTCTTTTAATATTATAATTTATAATTATGAGAGTTTACCGTTTTTCTTTTAATTTTTACAATAAAGTCATTTTTGTAATGTGATTGTGTATTG
>JAOQMP010000002.1:29856784-29869064 GCA_027563575.1 Erythroxylum pedicellare
ATATTCTTACTAACCAATAGAATTTCCAATAAAAATAAATTCAAAATTCTCAAAACTTCAAGAAATCACAACTCAATAATATTCATGAATGCATGTATATTTTTTTTCCATGTGCAACAACCTCACTATTCATATGTATTTGTAGGACATACTACACATGAATATGGAAATACATTTCTAATTCTCATTAATCACTCACATTTACCATTCTAACCTTCCCACAGGTAATGGGATGTTACAATTATGGTCATTCTTGATTGACCTATTATAAAGGATGTGCACAAGACAAGGAGTTTCCATGGCCTAGCAACATTTTATAGGTGATTTATTCATAATTTAAGCACCATAATGGCACTCATTACTAATTTCATGAAGAAAGGACAATTTACTTGATCAAAGGTAACAACTAAAGCATTTGAAGAATTCAAGAAAAAGATTACTAAATCTCCTGTTTTACAACTTTCAAAATTTTCCAAGATATTTGAAATTGCTTGTGACGCATCTCATGTAGGAATTGGAGGCATATTCAACCAAAAGGGACACCTAGTTGCTTACTTCAGTGAGAAGTTAAGTGAAGAGAAGCAACAATATTCAACTTATGATAAAGACTTTTATGTTGGAGTCATTATCTCTCATACAAGGAGTTTATTCTATATTCGGTTTATGAATCTCTTAAACACTTCAAGTCCCAAAAGAACTTGAACAAAAGGCACACCTTATGAAGTGAATTCATAGAGCAATTTAAATTTGTTATTAAACATCGGACAAGAGTTGAGAATAAGGTTGTATATGCATTGAGTACGAAAAATCATTTGCTTAACATTTGAGCGGTAAAGGTCGCAGAGTTCGACAAAATAAAAAAGAGAATATGCTTCATATCAATATTTTGGAATAATCTATTCAAAAATTGCAACTGGACAAAGAGACCAACACTTTCCTTTTACTATCTTTTCAAAGGAAATCAACTTTGCCTACCTAATATTTTTACAAGGGAATATGTGATTTGGGAATTACATGGAGGAGGAGGAGCGGGACACTTTGGAAGAGATAAAACCATCGCAATGGTTGAAGATCGCTTTTATTGGCCCTCTTTAAAGCGAGATGTTCCTAAGGTGATACGACAATGTCAAACATGTCAACTAGCTAAAGGAAGGAAGCAAAATTCTAGATTATACACACCATTCCCGTGCCTCGAGAACCATGGTAGGATATATGTATGGATTTTGTCTTGGGAATTCCTAAAATTGTAAGAGATTATGATAGTATTTTCATGGTGGTGGATAGGTTTTCCAATATGAGTCATTTCATTCCCTGTTCCAAAACTTATGATGTTGTCCATATAGATAAACTCTTTTTCAAAGAGGTTTTACTTCTCCATAGGTTACCTTTAACCATCGTCTCTAATCGTGATGTAAATTTTATAAGTTATTTTTGGAGAACACTATAGAAAACATTAAACACTATGCTTCAATTTTCAAGTCCTTTCCATTCCCAAACTAATGGACAAACAGAGGTGGTGAATAAAAGCTTGGGACATTTGCTAAGATGTTTGGTTGGAAATAATATAAAAAATTGGGACCTAATTCTTCTTCGGTAGAGTTTGTCTACGATAGTTCTATAAATAGGTCTACTAGTAAAAGCCCTTTTGAGATAGTTTTAGGGGTTCAACTAAGGAAGCCTATTGATTTGGTTCGTTTACCACAAATAACAAGAGTTAGTGTTGAAGTTGAAGGTTTTATGCAACACACGAGGGACATCTTTGATGAGATACGATGAAAGATAACAACCAATAACTTGTCTTATAAAGAACGTGATGATTAGCATCGTCGATTGGTGGAATTAAATGAAGGGGATATGATGATGGTTAGGATTTGTCCAAAGCATTTTTAGAAAGGAAAATATAAGAAACTCCAATCACAAAATGTTGAACCTTATAAGATCATCAAGAAGATAAGTGCTAATACTTAAGATTTGGAATTATCAAGTGATATGAGAATAAGTCCTACCTTTAATGTTACTGATTTAACTATTTATCATGGACAAGATGACGCACAATCTCCTACTGTAGCTATAAGAATTCTAACCATTCCCTATCTGAAAAAGGATATAAAAGTTGTAGCTACCAAAGATGGAGGATATCAATAATTACTTGTCAAATGGAAAGGAAGGCTGATTTTTTACAACACCTGAATTTTAGAGTTTGAATTTTAGAAGTTGAATCCAGATTTATATAATGAATATTTATCACATTATTATGTCAAGGATGACTTCAGACAAGCCAAAGAGAATTGATGCAAAAGAACTTAAAGTCTATAAGAGAAATCAAAGAGAAAAGATTAATCAATTACAAGTTTTAATTTGGTAAGATGAAAACTGAGAATTAGGTTGATATCAAAGTTAAAGGCTGAAATTCATATTGTATTAGGATTCCTTATTAGATAGGAAGTAGTAGTATTATGTTATTCTATTTTGAATATGTTAAAGGACTTATAAAATTTCTATTATAATAGGATTTAAATTAAAAGCCCTTTTTCTACTAGAATAAAGATTCCAAGAATTCTCTATATATATATGTGTGTGTACTCAGTCTTTTATTAATAATAAACAATCTGGATTTTTTCTTCAAATTTGGATTTTCAACTAGAAAGTGTGATGTTTTCTTTCAAAAATGATTTTTAGACCTTATGAGTGATTCGTAGTTTCTTATTATCTATTCTTTGTGTTTTTCACTAAATTCGAATAACCCTAACCCAAATTCCAGCCCTCTTAAATCTACATTCTACCTATCTCAAACCTATATTCTAGCTATATTAAATCTTAAATCCTAAAACTAAAATTTTAACAATCGAATCTTAAAATTCCAATCATATAAAATCTGAAAATTCTACATTTGTAGCCTAAACCAACCTTGATATTTCAGCAGCCCAATATCAACCATATTTCTAAATTTGTGAGTTTTAGTTACAACTTAATAATTCTTCCATTTGCCCTGCATCAAGAGCATTTCATGGCTAAGGTTGAGCAATGATGCCAACCTCTTTACAGTGGTTCAACTTGTTACCGCTTGCAGTTGGTTTGAGATGGTACTAGAATTGTTACTGCTCCATCAGCCAAATTTTGTTAAATTGAATCTTGGCGCCAAGGAGAAAGCATTGGCAACACTAAGACGAGCCTACAGATTAGGTACAAATACGACAAAGTAAGTGAAAGACAGCATAAAGAATGTCAAGATTAGTAGTTTGGGTCCAACCTGACTTAATTCAAAGCTGCTAGGTCAACTTTAAATTCACTGAACTTGAGATTGAACTTGGGCTCTCAATAGAAACCAGTTTAAACAAAATCGATGTCTTTTATTCAGCGACTGAAAAACCAATTAACCGTAAGTTTGTGAACCCGTGTCACAAGCCATCTCCATCAAAGATTGACTTAAGTTGCTTTATTTGGCAAGAACTGTAAAGGAAGCACTACACTCAAAGGGGTCCTTTATATAAACTACAGATAGAGGGGGAAAAAAAAGGACTTTATCTAGACAAAGTTTCATGTAACTCAAGTTCAGCAACGTCATATACATCGGTTAACCTTTGAATTGAAGACAAATGTCAGGAAAGATGATACTGAAAGGGCTCGTCTTATCATACTTCTGTAGTTTCACGACAAGTACAATTGAAAGGCTACCACTCATTGGTCTTTCTTTCACCGGATTCTCATCAATCTTGGTGAACTTCCTCTGCAGGTGGTGGAGCAAATCTGACATTCGTTGGCCGTGCCATCACAACTCCCTCATCTGCAAATAGTGATTTGATGAACGATGGAGTTCTTAGAGGCCTGCGACCAGTCATCCTTGGATAAACGTCTTCAAGAAAGTAATAAGCATGGCCAGCAATCATACCCTGAATCATTTAAAAGAATCTTAAGCACATTAAAACAGTAGGCTCTTCTTACACTTGAGTCTAAAGACTGGTGGGAGAAATTGTACACATGATAAGACCAAAATATACTCTAAAAGATACCAAGGAAGCCATTCCATACAACCTCAGTTTCCTAACAGAACTTCCACGTAGATGCTTTACCTGGATGAATCACTCAACATAGACGTAACTCATCAAATTCGACAACATTCATTACGTTTGGTAATCATTCTCACAAGAATTAGTTCTCTTTTTGTCTTCTTTCAACAATTTGGGGATCATAAGAGAGCGACAAATGCTAAAAAGCAACCACTGAGCTATTAAGAGCTTGCTTAAACAACCACATGTATCTAATCGCTTCAAGACTTGGCAAAACCAACTGCAGCTTGTGTGCTGATATACACCTTGTTGAAAAAATAAGCTAAAGATGTATACAAAATCTACTAGAAGAGATAAGGATGGAAAGTGGGGCATAGAGGTTAAATTTAGCGAAGAGAACGTACCAATAGATCCACCCAAGCACTAGCACCAACAAGGACAGAAAAGCCTAATAGAACCTGCACAAAGTGTAAGGTAATGGGAGTTGAGGTGAACTTCCAACTTATTCAACCAGAATCAAAACATGATGCTAGAACTCATACAAAGAGCATCAGATTGAAAAAAGAGACATGTATGATTTTATTTCAGCATATGACAGAAACAAATGATACTCACCCATGGAAGATAAGCTGCTGTAAAGGTAAAAAGGCCTAAGAAACTCATGTGGATGAAAGGATTTTGCTTGCTCCATACATAAACCTGCAAGAATAAAACAAAAAGTTCACATAAACATAGCCACTTAAAACAAATAACACCAAATCCCGCAATTAGTAAATCTACAGTGAACAAGACTAACCATCATAAATGTCAATGAGTTGCTTAGGAATATGATTTTGGCGAATGATTCTGACAAGTAAGGTATCATGCCACCAACAAGCACTATACCAGTAAGAACAGTTGCACCAAATAAGAGCATGTAAAAGAAATCTGCAGTCCTTCCCCTAAAAGAGTTCTCTTCAAGAAGTTTACAGTATCGAGCTAAAAAGAACATGTGAAACATAAAGTCCAAGTCTGCACCAAAAACGACAGTGTTAGAAATGATGATTACTGTATGCAATGAGAACATAAAATTCCAAAAGATCAGTCAACCTGCCAAAAAAAGACTATAAAAAACAAGAAACTTCCAATAAAAAGTTCCACATGATAAGTTGCTTTAATGAAGTTATGAAAAGCCCCACAACATTAAATTGATCTGAACTTTTCCAACAGGCTAGGAGCAATTGAGCCCCGTCATTCATGCATGCATGAAAAGTTTCAGCACGTACATCTCCTTGATGCCCAAGGAAAATAAATTAGTTCATGCTTCACAACAAACAAACAAAAAGCTACCTTAAGATACTTAAAAATCTGAACGTTGTTATGCTAAGACTCCCAAACTGGCATCTTTGCTTGGAATGACATCGACAACTAATAATGAAGTGAAAGGAAAGGTAATCAACCATGTTCCAGACAGATCATTCCCCTTTACTGAATAACAAATTAGCCCAAAATTGAATACAAATTAAATGAAAAGAAATCATCTATCAATGGTAAGTAGTATGACATGACTTATTAGTTATTAATGATTAATGAAAACAGAAAAATTGTAACCGCACGGTGCATACATTGTGACCTTAATTATCTACTAGCAGTTCTAAACGGCAATACTTTTGTCCAAAATAGAACATACTCGCATATCCAAAGTGAATGGACATGTTAAACCCTAAAATCATTGATGGCTTCTTTCAATATCAAAATCTCGACTTTATTGATTCAAGGTTAATAAAAATCTGTGGCAGTTGATGATAACTGACCTTTTTGTCACTTTAGTTGACCTAGATTTCAAGGAGGCTGGTAAAAAAAGCTAAAGATGTCTTAATGTGCTAAAATTACCGATACAATTTATCATATCTATGACTTACAAATGGCAAAAGACTTAAACCCAAGAAAGCTCTAATTCCATAGGAAGAGCAAAATCTTGCAAGCGCATAAATGTGTTTATAGGAAAAGTAGTCATATTATGTGTTTGAAGTAAGACTAGCCATTTATTTGATGATCGTAAAAAGTGCATATCCAGGAAACAATGGTTAAGCTAGAAACAACAGGCATAGAGCAGATAAAAGAAGAACATTTAAATTTCACAAACTTGCAACATATAACACCATTAGAAGACCCTTTCGAACAGAAATACTTCACTGAATAGAGGTTTAATACTTACCCATTTTCCTGAAGTACAGGAAATTTGTGATCAGACGCCAGAACTGATAACGCTTAACCACAAGTGTGGGGTGCAAGTACAGATTATGAGGAGATATTATCTGCCAAAACCAAACGTAAAGGAAAATAAGAGATTAAATCACTGAATTTTTCAAATTCCTCCAGCTAAATGCAATAAACAAAAGGCCTATAAACTATAGCAACTAAATGAACTGAGTAACTTAAGGACTAGGCAGAGCACCTGATTAAACAAACAAGTTCCAAATCGAAATCAATTACTAAAAATCTTACAAGCTAAGTTCTTGAACCCAAATCATTCAAAATCCAAATTGAGAATTATAAAAAGTAAAAAAGAAAAAGGTTCAAAGAGAAAAATGCTACAAACCTAGTAAAGATGGTTAGAAACAATCCAATCCACTTGCCCCATCAAAACACAAACCCAATTAAGGCAAATAAAGGTAAAAAGCAAAAAGGAGAGAGAAACCCACATCAAGGGAACAACCGATAGTAGTGACAATAGCAGCTGTGAGATAAGAGCGAGTGATGACAGGCATCTGCTTGTACCATTCCTCAACTGCTTGAGCCATTGTTAAAACCACTCGCTGTGTTATGATCTTCTTCAAGCGATTAATTGATTTCTAAGACCCAGACAGCACAGATAATCAGATCAACAATTTCAGTAAATTTAGGCAGATATTGGAATCGATGATTTCTGAAGATCGATATACGGTTTTGGAAAAAGCGAAGAAAAGTTACGGGTGTAGAGGTGAATCTGATTGCAGAAGAAGCTTGTTTTTGTTCCTCTTCTCTTTTCAACTTGGAATTTCTGTGACTAGCTTTAACTAGTAAGATAGCGTGTTAATCCCACGGACCAATCAATCGCCTTGTTGGATTTTTTTTTATGTCTATAAAATTATTATTATTGATACTACTACTATTTTTTGTTTGAAACAAATAAATGTCCGTTTATTTTGTAGCCAATTTTAATTTTACTAATTTGTAAAGAAAAACTGATTCCCAACCCAAATCTAGAAGAACATAACACAAGCATGACATTCAAGGAGTCATCTAAGCATGACGACATTCCAAGTGATCTCCATTTCAAATCAAATATATTGGTATCGTACTGTATCGGCTGAAAAACTACACGATACCATATTCTCTTATACTAAAATACTAAACAATAATCACAATAAATTGTAAATTTTAAAATTTTTAAACCCTAACTAAAGTAACCTACTTGTCCCCTCTCCTGAGTCCCCACCCAACCTCTCACTCTCACTTTCATCGTCTCAACCATCGCACCAATCAGGTTCGTCGCCTGCCATCGCACTTGCACCCGCACCCACACCCACACCATTGCACTTGCACTTGCACCATCACACCCGCACCTATTGCACCCATGATTTGGCACCATGTCATTAGTCAGGTAGTCACCCGCAGATCACTCTCGTACCCAAACCCAGTCACACCCGTATGGAGACCCAATCGCACCTGTACACAAACCCACATCTGCATTTATTAACCCACACCGGCATCTACTAACTTACACCACTATACGACAGTCCACACATAGACTTGCTAACCCGACTTGTACTAGTCCAAGGATTTAGTGAAGGTTGCAAAAAATTATGTATTTGTGTTCTACAGCCCCTGTGACTCCGAGATAAGGATTTAGTGTAGGCTGCAAAAAATTGCAACAAATTTTTTGAAATTGTGAATTATGAATTTATAGAATATAGACATTGAAATTTTGGATTATGTTGATTGTTGATTTGAATATTTAACTGTGTATTGGTGTTATACATAATAATGAATATAGATAAATGAATGTTAAATTGTGAATTTATAATAGATTGTATATTTGTGTTTTATGACTTCGTATTATGTAGTTATTGTCTATAGTGAATTGTTGAATCTTGGAGAATTATATTGGACGAAATTGAAATGTGTAGTGTTTGGAGTTAATTTGAATAAGAAACTAAGAATACTAGTGAATAAAAGATTGTTAAATTAAAGTTAGAAATTAGGATTTAAGTAACAATATTAATTAAAATTAGTTCAAAAAAACAAAATAGTGATAAGCATTACAAATTGAATTGTATAAGTAAAAAAAAAATAGTTTATAGTTGAATTATATGATTACATAAAATATGTTATAAACTTATAATTGTGAGTTATGGTTGAAATTGAATAGGTTATGGTTTCTAAGTCTTTATTGTTGAGTGATGTAATAATATAAAATGAGTTATATAAGATATATATGTGTAATTGTGTATGTTGAATTATTGGTTCTTGACTTCTTGGTGAATTGTGTTAGATGAAATTGAATTGAATAGTGTATATTGATTCTTGATTGTGGAGTTAATTTGAGTAAGAAACTATGAATGTTGATTAAAAGTAGACAATGAACGATTGTTAAATTAAAGTTAGGAATAAAGATTTTAGTATCAATGTTGATTAAAATTAGTTAAGAAAACAAAATATTGATAAGCATTACAAATTGAATAGTATTAACAAACAAAATAGATTAGTTTATAGTTAAATTGTGTGATTACGTAAAAGAGGTTGTAAACTTATAGTTATGAGTTATAGTTGAAGTTGAATAGTTTATAGTTATCAGTGTATGTCTTTAAGGTTGAATTATGTAATCATATATGTGCTTTTATGTTAGTTTTGAGTTAAACAATATGTATTTTATGATAGTAGTTGATAATGAAATTAGATATTCTTTACTTTGATATGAAATTAATTTAATTTTGGCATACGTCTTTATTTATTTTATAGATAAATAGAGGAAAGTTTAAGTACTCCTGATAATTTAGTCACTTTAGGTATAGGAAGATTCGAAGATGCAATTTGGGCTCATGTGAGATTAGTTCCTAAAATAAAGAACTATACTATTTGTTTATATTGTAACAAGCATTTGAAAGATGAGAGCATCACCAGATTAAAGAAGCATTTAATTGGAGTCAAAGGTTACGTGGAGCCTTGTAAGAAAGTAAGTTGACAAATGAAGACTTTGCTTTAAAAGTATCAATATGAAAAAGATAGAAGGAAACTACTTAACTACGAAATTAGTAGTGGAAGATCTTTTGTTGGTGGTCAGAATGATAGTAGAGGTATTGAAGATAGTAATATCCTACCTAATAAGAAGGAAATGTTGCACCTGATGCTAAGAAAAGAAAAAAAAAGCATGCATGTATTTTTCTTTACATTATGAATAACTCCTAGAGCTTAACCTTTTAAATCGTAGTGTCTTACAATATAAAGAAGTGACTTATAATGTGGACATAGCAATGACTAGATATTAGTATGATTTAGGTATAGCATTCAATGTTGTCTTATCTTATTATTACCAACTTATAATGGATGCTTTACCCCTTACAATCCAAGATACAAAACTCCTTCAATTGATGACTATATAGGTAAACTTCTGAATAACTCTATTTATGAAATAAAAAGTTACTTGGATGAAAGAAGAATGACTTAGGTTACTTATGCGCGTTTGATCATACGTGATGCTTGCATAAATAGAAGAAATGAGCCTATTGTAAGGCCCCAACATACACCCTAGAAGTATTATGGCATGTCTAGGGTATATTAAGAAGTGAATATAACAAGTTAAGAGTATTAAAGTATAGTAAGAGATATAATGGTACTTAATGTAAAAGATATGGATGGATAATTTGTTCATTTCAGCATGGACATACATACTTAGATGTGAAATATGGATGAGAATGAAATTAATTGATGAGATTATAGGTCTATGTGGGAATTAAATGAAGAAGAAGGACTAATGTGTAATTTTTCTAAAGCCAACACATGGACCAATTGGATTAAAGTATGTGTGAACAATAAAAATAAAGCACATATATCCAATAGGAATTAAGCATGTGTGTAAGTCTTGAAAGTGCATGAAATGGGCCCATAGAGAGGAGAGATAGACGACATTTTAGGTTTGAGTTCCAGATTTTTCCTTTATCATTTTCTCTCCACTTCATCTCCTCCATTCCATCATTTTGCATGTAAGGAATCAAACTAATCTTAGGTAAAAATAAAGGTTAAAGTTAGTGGTTTTCTCTTCATCTTCATCTTTATATTTTCTTGCTTTGCTTATGAAGAATTGGAATTATAAGGTTAGAATTGGGATTGGGATGTGCATTTGTGGTGTTTCTAGCTGATGAGTCAAGCAAAGCCAAAGAGGAAGGGAAGGAAAGGCATTAGAAGAACTACTTTGCCAATTTTAAAGTTTAAGACTACATATGTGTGCATATTTGAATGAGTACAAAGATTGATTTGGGCATGGGATGGTTGTTGGAATGATTTTTTAGTGTTACTTTGAATGGAATTGGTTGAATATGACAAGAAGGAGTAATGTTTATTGAAATTATATCTTAGGTTCTCGGTTCACTTGAACCAGCCCCATTGTTTTGGTCATAACATGGCCTATAGACTTTCAAATTGAGTGATTCCAATTAGAGATGAACTTAAGATATAGAAATAAAAATTCTAGAAGAGATTAGGATCTAATTCTGGCTTTATGATATTATAAATTGAGATCGAAAATGATGACCAGATGCTAGCCTTGTATTGGAGCAACTTGTGATGTTTGGTGCTTATCTCATGACTTAGAAGTCCAAATAGCCTGATATTTGATGATATTGAAATTATAGACATAGAGGAATAAATGTTTAGAAGATATCAAGGCCTAAGTTGAACGTTTTCTATGTAAAAATTTTGGAACAAGAGGAGACCATCATGTACAAATAGTTATGGTATACATACAAGACAACCAAATTCTTGTACAAGCAGTTATGGTATACATTTCTATTCATTCATAAGAACTATCATCACACATTTTTCTATTCAATTTTATACAGATATACAAAGTTTCATATCACTTAACATCCTCATTGAAAAGTAGCATTACATCTTTATATTTACATGATAATCCAAAAGAAACATTATAATTTCCTTCATTACAAGCATAATCATCTTTAACCAAAAAAAACACATTCCAAAGTTACTTTTACTCCTAACGATTGGCCTTGGTCCTTGCAGATGTCCCCTGTACCTCACTCTTAATACTTGGACCTACACGGATTAACATCCGTGCTAAGTATGAAAGCTTAGTGGGGAAGCACTTAGTTTGAATGACCACTCACAACAGTCATCTGCCAAGCACACACATTTATAAACATCACAACTCAAATAAATAGCGATGGCACACTTAATCATGGTACAAAATGCAAGCACACTTAATTGGAGGTGATATCGACGTCGATGACCCGAGTTAAGTATTTCTTTAATTATTTTGTTGTTTCTTTCTCTCATTACGAATTGATTCTGTTATCCTATGTTAATTGATTTAGGTTTTATGTATGGATAATCGAATTTTCGTTAGTATTTGGTTATTTATGTATGAACCATTGGGTATTGTGAGATGATGATTTTAATGCGTTCATTGAATCGCTAATTGCAAACCCATTGCTAGAATTTCGATATAATCCGTAATTGTTATGTTAAAATTTATGTGTAACGATTAATTATTCGTAATCATTAGGGATAATATGACATAGGTTAAATGACGCATCGTATGTGGTTGTTGCCTTGATTAGTCAATTTTTCTAATTCGGGCTCAGTGGCTAATACGTTTATAGCCATCGGTAATAAGCCATACATCAAGCACAAATACACATATATCAAGCAATCCAATCCATTCGCAAATTCATCACATAATTCATAATCAACCGAAATTTATCACATAAAGCATATCGTGACATCTTCTATCAATCATAACACTTTATTATGCATCATACTCAACAAAGTTATAATGAAATGCACAACAAATGGCTAGAGAGTTTCCGTGGAACAAAACGGTTTACACCGTAAACAAAACGAGTCCGATTTCTCAGGATCTCGTGGCCTCAAGCGGGCAGCCGGGAAAAGGCTATAGGTCAACGTGCACATGACTAACGAAACGGATTTCTCTCTTGCCCAATCACAAACAAATCTATGCTTACTTTAGTCAATCGCAAATTTGCATTCTCATGCTTCTTTCATTTCATCAAATT
>JAOQMP010000002.1:29883162-29896591 GCA_027563575.1 Erythroxylum pedicellare
TTACCTATTAAACTTCTCAAATCTTCAATCCTTTAGACTTCCTTTCATCATCCTACCTCTTCATGTTTGTATAGTCCCTCTTGATATGTATTTTTTTTCTTACACTTGTACTGGACTATCTTTTTATCCTTGGATTTTGATTTAGAACACCTCTTAAATGAGCCATCCTTGTTAGACTTCATCTTATAGTTCTAGTTTCCTTTCACATATAACCTTTAACCTTAAACGCTTTCATTGGTATTGTCATCATCAGTTGTAAGCCAATAAAAAGGCTATAATGTTATCCAAATCAACTATCTTCTTAGATAAGATATGAACGACATGATCGTGGCCCTAGCTCGTAAATCTTGTTAACTTCTCAGTGCATAAGAAATGGTTGTGTCCTAAACTGTATCTTCCTTCAAAAACACCTCTACGATTCCATCCTGCTTGTATTTTTAACTTGTGCCTTCACCTATGATTTCCAAAAAGTGACATAAATTTTGAGTTCAATACATACTAAAGTTAACATAAATTTAATATTTTTATATATAAACCCTCTTAAAAAATAATACGAGATAAATTAGTCATATAAATATTATAGTACTTCAAGGTGTAAGTATAATTGATCTATATGTAGTTGATACATAAATTACAAGAAAAGGTGCCACCTAATAGTATTTCAAATAACTCTCTAAATTTCAATTTTTATTAAACAAGTTGTCAAAATTTAAAATTTCCATTTCTACACATTTAGAATGTGTTATTTACAACAATTACAAATTAAAATTTTTTCATTAAATTATTATTTGAGTGATGTCAAACATGTTAATGCTAATTTTGAATGTCATTAATAAAGAAAGTTAAAGTCTAAAATCATTCAAGATCAACTTAAACCTTGAAATCTTAATGTTAATTTTGTATAGCATAACACCAAATCATAACAAGAGAAGGTTTGGAGTTATTACTTATTTTAAACTCTCATAGATTGATTAGCAGAAGGTTTTTAGGTGCCTCTTATTCTTATAGAGGGAGCAGCTTCGTACGATATCTGCCCATATTAATAGAGGAATTTGAGCTTCTGCTTCCATATCCAAAGAAACACTTTGTCCCCCACGAGCTTAAAGTCATTTTGACAATTTCAAACTTTGGTATTTGCTGTTGGAGAATGACCAGTCTATCAGTGTCAAACTTGCTGTAGGAGAATGACCATTCTATCAGTGTAAACTCGTTGTAAGAGAATGACCATTCTATCAAGTGTAAACTTGCTGTAGGAGAATGACCAGTCTGTTAGTGTCAAATTTCACAAGTTTTGGTGCTCATTAAATGCGATGGTCAACAATTTCAGATTCAGATTCTTTTGTCTCTCAAAAATATCTCAATAAGTTTGTCTGATAAAGCCCATGTTTGGTTCTGGTTGGTTTTATCTTTGGCTGTCCTGTCTTCAGTTCAGTCTACATTTCAACTTTACGATGCTATAATCCTTTAGGCTCAGAGATTTATGATTATAGTACAGAACCAATCCTGCAATCTGAAACCTTAAACTTAAGAAATAAAATGTTGTACACATCAATTGTAGTAGGCAGTGAACTATAGCTAGTGCAAACAATCAAGGTCCAGACTCCAGTAAACTTCCTGCCTATCTGTTAAGAGGTTCAAGCAGCTCTGGCAACAATTTGAAGCCTCTCAGCAACATCAGCAGAGTCGATGAAGAAACCAATCCTCGTAAATGGTCTTGGAGCGTTGATTCAGGAGTTTGGACCCAGTGAAAGTAGTTCTCTGGGGTCACTGGATAGGATAATAAGCCATGAGAAACAAGGAGATAATGCCATGGAGAGGGCTGAAACATGAAGACCCCCATAGATTTATACGAGAGCTTTTATTGGTCAAGGGTGTCGACTGAATTGATAGGGAGGGAGGGGTTTTAGTTGGCCTTTCAGATTCTCGAGGGGTTTTGAAGATTATTCATAGCACAACACAACAGGTGGGTGAGTTGGCATAAGTTTAGCAGTTCAGTTCGGAAGTTGACTGGTTGTTCAAACAATCAGGGGGTTTCCTTCTACCTAAGCAACCCAACTTGTCAGGACATGACAGCTCAAATCTTTTTAACATTTAATAACTGCAAATTGCGCTCAGTTGGTAAGGTAAATATACGGTTGAGAAAAACGAAAACCTTCAAAAAGAATTTCTTTTCTAGGTCGATTTGGATAAACTTGATAGAACAACTTGGGAAAAGCAAAAAGGATTGCTTTCTGGGAGAACAAGTTGATCATATATTTGTATCACAGGGAGTTGAATGAAGATGTTCCTATTTTACTTGATCAATCGACTTTTGTCTTTATTGATGAAGAAGAATTAAACTAAGACTCCATCATGATTGAGCAGACTCAAATTTTGTAACAATACATAACATAAAACAAGAGAAGTTAAACTACCACCATGGTTAGAGAGAATCCAACTTGTTGTTAAGACAAGTTTTAAGAAAACAAGCAATGAAATTAAAAGTCTTCAACTAGAGAATCCTGTCAGGAATCATTTTAAGGAGCTCATGGTTGGAGAGAATGCAACTTGTTAAGGCAAGTTTTAAGAAAACAAGCAATGAAATTAAAAATCTTCAACTAAAGAACCCTGTCAGGAATCATTTTAAGGAGCTTGGAAACTGGTAATAAATTTTGCATTCTTAGAAGACGCAGATTCTCAAGTGTCTTGGTGGGCGGCCGTAAGAAACACACTGGGATTTGTCCAGTGCCCAGTTTCCATCTAACGATGATGATTCCTGTTGGTGGGGACCATTTCTTATCATGGCTTATCAAGTTTTACAGTTTCCTGATGATTGTGGTTACCATTAGGACCAAACAAACCGCCGATCCCAATGAGAAAAAAATGCGATGCGATATCCTGAATGGATAGAAATTATCTGCACAACTCCTAATCTCTTGTACCTGTTATTAACCAATTTTGGATATTAGATCTGTGTTTTCAGTGCCTCTCTCCAGTAAACTTCTGAAAACTTACTACGTCACTAGAGTGAATAACAGGACTTCAAATCTGAAAATGATGACAGTACAATGGGACTTCTGAATTGATAAATTAGTTGAAAGACAAAGCATGCTCAAATCACAGCCAATGATAAACATAACTCTTCTCTTATATGGAAGGCGGCGACAAGTTGCCAACTGGATTACACTGCTGCTACCACTATGAGACTTGCAGCTACTCGAGTTTAGTGCTCCACGGTTCAACTCATGTATTCACCCCAAGCACAAAACCATTGCTGTACGAAGGAAGGTTGACTGAGGCAGTATAAATTTTCACTGGAGAGCGGAAAGGATTTGGTGTGACGGGATGTGTTATATGCAATCCAGCGCCTCGAACAACCTGCTTTGCATTCACACATGAAAGTTCAGATTGCTCTGTTAGAAAGGCTGGTACACCCATGGTTTTTATCAATTCAAGAGCTCCTCCCCAGGCTGTGTAGCCATCCAATCCACAATTCAAGCCAACAATAACATGAGGAGGGGGCAGGTAAGTGGCTTCCTCCTGATAAATTCCCCTCACAAGGTTCACCCTTACTCTGCTGCTTATCCCTGAAGTTGTGCCTGACAAATTGGTGGGAACTTCAGGTCCAACCATCACAATTTGTATATTACCTGATCCATTGAGTAAATGGCCAATCTCAGCAAAAGCTGACATCCAATCCAACTCTCCTTCAGGCCCAAGGTAGTGGAGAATAACCTCTCTTCCTTTAAGCAAAAGGTTCTTTGAACTGATACTAAGTGCAGTTAATACGTAATATACTGTCAATGGGTGAGAGAGAACATCTGCGACTGGGCTTGACATTGGTAGTGACCTGAGATTATAATACTCTGACCAACCAGAAAGAAGGATCGGGTTTGATGTCCCGTCTCTTAAATGGTTGAGGAAAGGTGAATCCTGAGGATGTTCTTCTTCATCCAGCCCCCCCCATGATTCACTGAGTCCACCTTTTACAGGAAGGAGACCATACGGACAGTGAGAATAGCAACCACATTTCCTTCTCCACATACCCTTCTGATGAATACCTAATGACTCAAGCCATTTACACGGCTGATCAGCAGAACAAGGAAACTTGAAAATTTTCATTGCCAGTTCTTCTTCCCTTTCCATCATATTCTTATAGAGACCACACATACCTTTATGACATTCTTTCCAATGCTGCTTCTGGCAGACAGATCCACAGTAGACCAATGCTCCACAATGCCCACAACAGAGTGCCATTTCTCCATGTACTTCTTTTTCGCACATTGAGCACTTCCTGATACTGGAATTCAAGTTCTTTAAATCAACAAAGATATCTTCCCTTGGTAGTTCCACATGCTTGGTAGGTGTTGAGCCAGGTGTGGAGCTGGTTTTTTCCTCATAAGTCTGGCTCGGTGGATGAGAGATGGTAACTGCAACAAGGTCAGAGCCCTTGACCATTTCTGTAGGCCACTGAACATCAACAGTTTCGATAAATGGTTCAAAATGTGTCATCCTTGACCACTTTGGAGCCCCTTCTTTATTTTCTTGAAGTAAAGGATGCAACATGGATATGGCTCTCATGAATGCATAAACGAACCTGAGATCTTCAGCGGTTGGATTCCTAAACCGAAGGTCACCAGAAGACATGCATCGTGTCACATCAATCACGGGAAACCTGTCAGTACCAGAGACCTCCAATGACAAAGACTTGACCATTCTCCTATTTGAAGCAAACATTGAAGCCTCGGGTTCATATGTGACCCTTAAAAGCTCAACATTTGGAACACGAATTGTCTCTCTTGATCCTGTCATTTTCTTAGCATCATTCTCAGATCGAAACATGTGAAACCCAACATCCCCACCATCACCACCTATGAACTGAACACACGGAAAAGGTTGCTTCTTACTGGACCAATCTGAGTCTCTTCCAACCCGGACACCAAAAAGATGCCCAGGACGCAACCTTTGCCAGGGTTCAGTTCTATAAAGAGCTGCAGCAGCTCTATAAACTGATTGAATGAAATTAGGAGTAACGCATTCCACCTTCATTAGACAGGTAGCTGATCCAGGACCAAGCCCTGGACCAGTCCCAAATTGCTCCTGCAGTCTATCAAACAGATTCTTCAAATGCAAATCCATCACCGCCCTTATTTAAGATCTAACTAAAACTATTGGAACTCCTTAAACCCCAAAAGACCCGTAAATCCAGAAGCAACAGCACATAAACAGATAACTAACGAAACCACATTCTGAACAAAGAAAAATGCAATGAGCTTAGAATCGAAACAAATGCTTAAAATGACTGTCTGAAGAGTACAGCTGCAGGGGTTGAGAGATCAGAAGAATTAAACGAAGTAGGAAGATAAAGATGAGAGCTTTATACCAGAACAGGAAGCCTAAGAGGTAACTGGAGTTGAGAATTCACCTGAGAGATCCAAAACATTGACTGAACAGTCAAAATTAAAACCAAAGGTTGAAACTTTCTTTCCTCATCCACAAACCACAATTTACTTGTTTCTTTTTTTTTTAAAAAAAAAAAATAATTCCTACGCAGGGTAATGTATTTCTTGAAGAAGAAAGTAAGGGTGCTTACTTGATTGGTTAAGGGTGCTTACTTGATTGGTTTGGTAACGGTTAAATGGATATAGTACCAATAAGGTGTGGTTACTTATATATTATTATTATAAGATTATGATATTCAACTTTTAAGTATTATTTCATAATCTTTAAATATGAAAAAAAATCACTATTAATAATAACATAATCATTTATTCATCGTAACTATAATTATTACATATATTCTTATTTTTCACTATTTTCGTTCGATTCTTATTACTTTTATCCGATTTACGCCAATCACTTGTTGTGGGAACGGGCGTAGGTGAACATAATTACTAGGATGACGTATGAATTGACCGTCTTCAAGTGGAAGCGGAACTAGGGTTGTGTCCCATAAAAAACAGACCCTTTGTTTGGTGTTGTCTAAATTGTTTCTTCCCACAAGCTCCCAAATATCCCGAGCCACCATGAATATGATGCAGCAACCAGGACCAGGAGTTGGAGGAGTAGCTCAACAGGGACAACAACAATACCAACACCCTCCACCTCCATACATGATGATGATGCCTCCCCCTCCTCCTCCTCCCCAGGCCATGTGGGCCCACCACCCTCAACAACAACAACAGATCCAGCACCAACAACCCGCCATTGGCGATGAGCAACGCACTCTCTGGATCGGTGACTTGCAGTACTGGATGGACGAAGCCTATATACAGGGCTGCTTCGCTCATACTGGCGAGGTCTAGATCTCCTATTTTCCCTTTCCTTGACTTCTTAGTGCAGATTTGTTAAGGGTCGCGGTTGTTATACTATCATTGGTTTATGGTTGCTCTTTGGATTTTGTGGTTTTGTTCTGTCTTTTCTTTTTGTAATTCGTTGTAAAGCTGTTTCCTTTGCTTCCTGATATTACCTGTTTCGATCAACAACACGGTCGTGTCTTTGACGTGACTGTAAATGACTCGATAATTTTGCTTTTGTTTTTGTTTTTTTTATCTTTGAGTTGTTGTTCCATCATATGTTACTAATCAATCGCAATTATTTTCAATTTCCGATGTAATTATTTTGAATCTATTTGCACACTTTGTTCTAGATGGAACTGTGAACATTTTCTTGCGTTCTAATTTGGACTGCATATCTGGTGCTAGAATTTCCACGGTAGTTATACCTAAAGTCCAATTTTGAGTGTTGATTTCTCCTTTTCCAGTGATAATGCTTATAATTCACTTCAAAGAAGATGTTAACTACTAATTCACTGTCCCGAGAGGCCTTGGTTCATGTTTAATATGCATTTGACAAATTGAAAACTGCAAAAAAAGGTACTGTGACCCAATTTTGCTGATAAAGATAACTGCTTTTGCAGATTGCTTCTGTGAAGATTATTCGTAATAAGCAAACTGGTCAAGTGGAGGGTTATGGTTTTATTGAACTTACCTGTCGTGCAGCTGCAGAAAGATTATTGCAGACATACAATGGTACTCCCATGCCTAATGGCGAGCAGAATTTCAGGCTTAATTGGGCATCCTTCAGTGGGGGTGAAAAACGTGACAATACTCCTGATTACACAATATTTGTGGGGGATTTGGCTGCTGATGTTACAGACTATATGTTGCAAGAGACATTCAGGGCCCACTATCCTTCTGTTAAAGGTGCAAAGGTTGTAATTGACAGGCTCACTGGACGCACCAAGAGTTATGGATTTGTTAGGTTTGCGGATGAAAGTGAACAATTGCGTGCCATGACTGAGATGAATGGGGCTTTCTGCTCTACAAGGCCCATGCGAATTGGTTTGGCCACAAACAAGAAGGCTGATCAGCAATATCCTAAAGGTACGCTACTTGATGATCTGTTTGTTTATTGAATGGGATCCCTCTATTCACGATCTAAAATCCTTTATTCTGACATGCAATTTAAGTCATAGAATGGCATCATTCCGATATTGGTTTATTACATGGAATTTTGAATCATTATGCTCATTTAATTTGTTTAGTAACCTTTTGCGGGATTCACTATGTCAGTTGCGCTTTTTTCAAGATAGACAGCAGTTCCGAAGTCATTTCCTTCCCGTACTACTTACCTTTAAATTTGGAACAATAATTTTAATTAAAATCTTGAACTTGCAAAAACTTATAGAACTACTGTTGTCTCAAAGCAGGGCGTTAAGAGGCTCTAATCATCTAAGGGCCTGGAATTGAGTTCGGCCAAACTGATTGCCCCTTAAGTGCGGGGTCTCACTTAGGTCAGTTTTTAGTTTTTGGCTTGTCCTTCATTTGAGTTTATGTGGCATACATTATGCTACATTATTCAGAGTGGCTTTTCAGTCATTTTTCCGGTTGAGCTTTAAGTCAAGTTTCCTGAAGGTTTATCAGTTCAGTGATGCAGCATATGTATATATAGAGTGGTTTAGGGTTTTCCTTTTCTGATCGGAAACCTCTATTGACTCTTCAAAAGATTTGCTTCCTGATGTCTTCTAACTTCATTCTGATTGTTTCCTTTTTGCTCATTTCACCCTGTTATTATCAAATTTCTGCTGTTGGTATATTTTTAGGGCTTATTGGGCATTTTAGTGGCTTAGGTTCTGGTCAATAACATTTAATTTGGGGCAGCCAATTATGTGGTTAATATTGCATTCTACTTATGGTTCTTTACTGTCACCCGAAATTACACTTTATGCTTTAAGTTTTGCTGGTAACTGAATCTCTTTTGTCATTGCTTTCATTATTGTGTTGACATTGTCTTCATATTTTGTTTGCGGAATAGAAGTTTTATGTGCATAGAATCAGTGGTTATTTAACCCAAGGTGGGAAATGGCTACAGAACTGATTGTGCATAATACTCATTTAGCTAGGATAACCAAGTCTTCTGTTATACTCTGTATCCATGTTCATGTGCGATTTACAAGTTGTTTTAGTAAGTTGAGTTTTCAATTCACCTGGCTATATATTATTTTGTTCTCCATGACCCTGAAGAAGAAGATTACTCCTTCTGTTTCTTGTTTATTTCACCTTTATTTTTCACATGCAGCTTCATATCCTAATTCTCAGACTCCAACCGAGGGTGATCCAAATAATACAACTGTGGGTACTTGTATTTCTTTTTCGTACAAATAACATAAATCGTCATTATTTGTTGCTTACACAAATTTTGAAACAGATTTTTGTGGGAAATTTGGATTCCAATGTCATTGATGACCATCTGAGAGAACTATTTGGCCAATACGGCCAATTACTTCATGTGAAGATACCTGCTGGAAAGCGGTGTGGGTTTGTCCAATTTGCTGACAGGTAACAAACCATTCTGATATCTACCGTGTTCTCATGATAATGTTTAAATATCTGAGATTGTAATTGCTTGGTGGAACAGGAGCTGTGCAGAGGAAGCGTTGAGGAATCTGAATGGAACTCAGTTAAATGGACAAAATATTCGACTCTCGTGGGGGCGCAGTCCTTCTAACAAACAGCCTCGGCCAGATACAAACCAGTGGAATGGTGGTGGTGGATATTATGGATATGCTCAAGGTTACGAAAATTATGGATATGGCGCCCCTGCAGCACCTCAGGACCCTAACATGTACTATGGAGGGGGCTATCCCAGTTATGGGAATTATCAGCAGCAGCAGCAACCGGGATATAGCTGAAGTTTTGATCTGTTCTTTTCATACCTGCCTTTCCTTTAGACCTCCGCTCTTCTTACAATTCTCTGACAAGTACTCTCGCTTTTTAAGCTCATTTTACTTGGCAACTCGACTTGATGCAATCTTTTTGTTTGTGTTTTTCTGGTCCGGCTGCTTGTGAGTTTAACAAATGCAGAAGCAAGGAAAAGGACAATGGCCGGGCACGTACTTAAATGACTACGTATGCAAGGGTGACGTAATGATTATAAATAATGAAGGATCTGCCGTAATATCATTTAATATTGTGCAAAAAATCCTTCTAAGATGACCCAATAACGGACCAAATCAAGCGTGTAAATTCTCAATTAATATCATTTGTGTATTAGCATGTAACATTTTTCATTGATCAATGGGTCTGTTTCCTATAAGGTGGCGTAATTATAAAGATAAGTAAAAAATTTTAAATAAAAATTTGTTTATTTGAGATTTGTAGTTAGTAAATTAAATGTACAAATTAATTTAGTTTAGTCATCCTAAAAATTTGTTTATTTGAGATTCGTAGTTAGTAAATTAAATGTACAAATTAATTTAGTTTAGTCATCCTATTTTTCTATTTTATTTTATCACAATTAGATGTTAATATTAAACTTTAATTTATTTCATTTACTAATATAAGTTAATTGTTATAGTTATTGAAATAAAAATATATGAATATTTATATAAAAATTATATTAATTCATTCTAATTAAATAATTAGATATGTTCATCATATAATAATACGATCATTTATAAACAAAATATTAATTAATTGTAACTTTCATTAGGCCTGGTTTTTGAAACATAATTTAAAATTATATTGGAGTGATATTTTTCTCTCCTTTAAGCTCATCATAATTTGTTCTACTTTTGCAATACAATGATCAAATAGTTCATCATTTTGTCCATACATTTTAATAAAATTAGCCATCATACAATATTCAGTTGCTTTAACATATCAAGGTATGCCAATATTTAAAAGTATAGAAAACCTTGTTTTTATAATACTAAAACATCTTTTAATATCTATTAATGAAAAATATATATTCACAGTTCTTATCATCCTTAATAAAATTATATTATATTATTAAAATAATTAATTTAATATAAAGGTTTACAAAATACTAATAAAGTACATGAACATACATTAAAATTTGAAAATTATTTTGAATTATACTGAACTCAAGAGGTGTACTATTAAATTATTTTGAAATTGTTTAGGTTGAATGTTTAAAATGCTTTGTATTTATTATAATTGTCTTACTATGCTATTATCATAAAAAGAATTGCAACTTGCTCCTATATGATCAAATGATTAGTTACCTTTAAGCCTCTTAAACTTTTTAATTCATAACATAAGTTCAAAAAGATTATTTTGCTTATTCTTAAAGTCCCGTAAATTCTTAAACTTTTTAACTCATCAATAAGTTTAAAAAGATCATATTACTTATTCTTAAATTCTCATAAATCCGTGTAAGACTCTTATTCAAAAGTTTTAATATCTAATAATGTCTAGACATAAAAAAAGTTCTACATGGTTACATATGTAAATGAAAATATTCATACTCTTATATAATTGGTGTAAGGCCCCAAAATATATCCTAGTTGAAATGATACATGTTCATGAAAGTACATGTGAGATAGGAGTTAAAATTGTGCTATGATTTTAATGTGAAAGGCATATAACTTGAATTTTAGTATTGATGGACGATAGTTAGTAAATTGGAATTAATTGATACCATTAGAGAATTGAGATATTTAAATGTATATTTGGATTAAGAAAATTATCGAGTGACAAGTTAAGTTGGTACATGAAAATAGAATGACTAAGCCTAATAATTAGTGACATTTGACATAGCTAATATAATGACATTTGACATCATTTAATGTGTGACATTTGGAAGCATAATAAAAGGACAAGTGGCTTAGTTAAAGTGTTACAAATGGCAGATTAAATGGTAGGCAAATGGGCTTCATGCCTTGGTGTTAAGTGGCATGTTAAGCTAGTGATACCTAGCTGGTGATGAAGCAAGTTTCTGCTGGAGTAAGTCCAGCTTTGTCCATTCTTCACCTTACTTCCTTCTCTCCACTAAGCTCCAATTTTCTCTCTAACTTTTGAAATTTTTGCTGGACTTTGGATTGTTATCACTTGAGTTTTGGCAAGCTACTGAATCTAGAAAAAGGTTCTACTAATTTTCTGTACTATTGTTATGTTAAGGCTGAAAGTTACACATTAAACTTAGGTATGTACTAGTTGTTTGGAAGCTTGGTTTAGCTAGATTCTTGGAGTTGAATTTGAAGTTTAGTGAGGTAAAGGAATTCTAAACTTTGTATCATGTTGTAACATGTATTGTTTGATGTTTGAAGTGGATAAAATGTGTATTGAATTAAGAAAGAATTAGGTTAGAAACTTGATACATGTTGGATACTTGTTAGAAGGAGTAGTTCCACTGGATAGGTATCGGTATTTTAGTCATATCATGACTTGTAGATATCCAAATGGAATGATTTTAAATTTAGATTAAACTAGATACATATATCTACAACTTTTATGAAATAATCAAATTTGATTTCTGTCACTAAGGGTTTTGAAATTTGGCTTGAAGTTGAGTTCTGGTTTCTGTCCATGGTTGAAAATAGTACGTAGTATTTTAGGTATAACTCTCAAAATAATGAACCAAATTACTTTAGATTTATTTCATTTGAAACTTAATACATATAGGAACATTTTTTTAGAAGATCATATTGTCTAAAAACATCATTTTCTAGGTCAAAAGGGCCATACAAAACTGATTCAAAAACCTGTCATGTGAAAACAGTTGTTTGAAGGTTTCGGGTCACTTATCCCAAAATTGTGCGAAATGGTTAGGAAGGTGAAAAACATAAGGTTTTTTTCAATTGATGAACTATATAAGGTTTAGTTAATTTATTTGGTACAATAGGACTTAAATGGACTTGTTTAAGGTGTGTTTGAACTTAAATTGAGCATTCGATGTAATTGAGTAATAGTTGGTTTAATTATGCATTATTAATTGATATGATAATGTAAATGGTGTATGGTTTAATAATGATGAATACAATGTTGAATTGCTTTGTGTGATCATGAATGAATGAGTTTTAAAGGCTTATGTATTATGAATTGGCTATGGATGTTTGTGAATTGAGAATTTATGCGATAATATTGTGATAATTTCGAACCAGCAGTGTCTTAGGAGTTTGATATTTAGGATTGTGTTAGAAGTGCTTCCTATTTGTGATGACTCAATACCTTTATTGATATATTATTACACATACTTGTAATTGTATGACATATGAACCTGTTTTGTTTTAAAACTGTTAAGTCCTAATAGTGGGTAAATAGGCATTCCTAGAAAGGTTTGCAGTTGCTCTTGTGACACTTCAATGTCTTCTGTTATTGACACTTCGGTGTCTCCTGTTACTGACACTTTAGTGTCTCCCGTTATTGAGGCATAAGTGTAACACCCCACTCCCGCAGGACCCGAACTCGACATTGATGGGTGATGTCTGAGCTCGTGACCCGCGAGGGTGACGTGCTAGAGCACTCAATCACTCAGAAATCAGTATAAAATTTTTTCTTTTATTTTAAACCACAAACATGATATGCAAAAATCCATAACCAAATTGGGCCCTACTTTATTTCATAACCATTTTCAATCAACACAATACAGTCACCAATATTTACAATAGCCATTTGGGCCCTTTCACAATTACAAAATACTTTAGTTGTTTCGAAATACAATTTTATACAAAAGTTCCGGAATTAACAATTCGATACAAAATAATGAAATGCAATGTAAACACGAACTGATCCCGACTTCTATCCTTCACTTGTATGCTATGGTATACTCCCGTTGGCCTAACGGGGTATTTTCCTGGTCCTAAAAAATAATTCAAAAGTGAGTTTTGCGAACTCAATGAGTGACCATCATCGATGGCTCACCCAGTCACATAACACATAATTCACATTCAATACACTTAATCATTCATATTATGCATATGTAATACACATGAGACTTACTTTCCATTTGTTACTTAGTTGTGATCGAGTACCTAAACTGTCCCGTATCCATTGGATACTGGGCTTATTAATAACTGTCCCTTGTTTGCTTGGGGGATACAGAGCTCCTTATACATAGTGAGCCTTAGGCTCTTAATCACTTTTGAGCTCGAGACTCATTTTCACATTTTAAGCTTTAAGCTCTTTTTCACTTTTGGTGACTACTC
>JAOQMP010000002.1:29910580-29922237 GCA_027563575.1 Erythroxylum pedicellare
TATAATTAAAGGTTTTCTTATAGTATGATAATAGTTGTCATTAGAAGAAAAATGATTGCATGACTTTGTTTTTTGCCAATGTACGATATGATAGAGATCATTTGTATTTTTCTAGTTCATGCTTATGAGTATTTGATACTAAATGTAGATCCAACATTACTATAGTGTTTAAGGCATAATAAGAAACAAATTGTTGGGAAAAAATAGTTTATCTAAGCTTATACAAACAGTTTGTATATACTGGATCAAGAGAGGCCTATCCTTATCATATGTGGAAAGAATAAAAAATTGGATAATTAAGACTATCCTTTTATGCCATATTAGTAAATCAACATAATGAGAATTATAAAGTTACATATGATAAATATTTTGACAAACTATATTTTTATGCTTATATTTAGTGTGTTTTGCTTGATATTTGAGAGTTTTATGATGTTTTTGGTGCTTTTTAATTATGTTATTAAGTCTTAAATTACCTTCATTTATCAAAAGGAGAAAATTTTAGTTGAGATCAAGATATAAAATAGAACATTGAAGCTATTTTGGAGTTACACACTCAAGTGATGAAGTACACGCCCATGTAAGTAACATACATAATTGTGTAAGGGACTATGTAAGTCATTATGAATGAGTAAAGTTTGAGAATGTTGTTCTTCCAATATAAACATGGACATGCTTATGTAAGTCATAAACACGTCCGTGTCCCATGTCTGTGTAAGCTCTTGGAAATGTGTATATGCGTGATTTTAAAGTGTTTTTGGGGGACATGGTCATGTGATTGATCGTGTACACTCTATAACCATAATTTCACATTATAAAAGGCAATTATGGAGAGGAGACAAGAGAGTAGTAGTTAGAGCTGAAGTTAAAGACAAAGTTAGAGTTTGAGACACAATTCTGAACATGGGATGACAGAAAACACAAAGATTACTTCAGAGATTCAATAGAGAACAACTTTCTTCAAATTTTCAATATATATATATATATGGATTCTTTTGTTTTTAATTATTCTTTTAAACTTTTGATGTTGGTTTTATTTTCTATGTTTATGAACTAAGGTTATTTAGTGCTTAGGTATGATAAATCCTAAGTTGTGATGGATATTGTGATTTGATATTTTATTCAATGCAATTTGATTGATTGATTCATTACGATTCAATTATGTGTTTTATTTATTGAATTAATATGTATGATAAATTAGTTCAGTATATGATTTCATATAATTAAGATTGAAAAATCTTTTTATATGAATAGAACTACCATAATGGGAAGGAATTGCATAAAAGCGTAGAGGTTGGACGATTTAAATCCTTTGGATTATGGTCGAACTTAATAGTTAAATTCATAAATCAAGTAAAGCAATCTTAGGGGTTTTAACTTAAAAAGAGCTTTGAATTAATCAACTGAAGATTATTTACTAATAGTCTTGAGAAATATATTAACATATGGTAGGAATTTCCATGGTTCAATGATCAATAGTTGAAATAGATGATAAAGGATTAATACTTAAGAAATCTTAGGGGGATTCATTACCTAGGTACTAGTTGTTTGATTTTGATTAATCTTAGTGTTATCTATGTTCTAGTTTATTATTATGTTACACTTCAGATTAATTTAGTTTTAATTAATCACCATCCTATTTGTTGGTTATATAATAGAAAAAAGGCTATTATTAGTACTTATAGGCCCTGTGGGATCGACATTCGATATTCACTAATACTATACCAATGTTCGATAAGTGTACTTGCCCATGAAACCTATAGAGTAAAGATCAGTGATTATAAATTGTGTGAAACTTATGAAACTTGTTAAGTTGAAAAATAACCAAACCTTTGGTGAGAGAATGATGATGGTATTGAATTATTAAATTTATACTTATGATGTGTTAGATGAAACAACAATTCATAAAAGGATGGTTCTTATATTTGAATAGAAGTACTAATAACTTTATGTGAATTAGTTATACTTCTTAAATGAAATACTAATTTAAAATTTTGAAAAGTTTAAATTATTTAAATCTAAGTAGAAATTACGTATTGAAAATGCTAAATCATTTTGAAGAGATCAATGTGGTGAGATTTAAATTTTTAGTTATCTATAAGGAATGTGATTCTCTAGTGAATGTCTCTATAATTAAATTCCATAAGATTATGAATTTGTGTAAGGATGATTATACAATAAGAGATATTATATGATGTAATAGTTATTTCTTCTATAGCTATGCCTAGTATTATAACTTACCTTTATTAGTTCCAATTAAATTAACTAGTAAGATTTTATATTAGATATAAAATGGTAACACTTTGAAAGAACCAAAGTTAATGATTTTGAGATTTGATGCTTAGTTGAATCATACATTATCTAATAAGTTTAGAATTAAATTAGATAATAAAAGATTATGAGATATCCAAGAGTTTGGATATAATATTACAGACCTACTGAACGAATTGTTTGTTTCAATGTACACTTATAAGAAAATAGTTATTAAGATAAATAGTGGGAGTAAGATAAAATTTTAAAAGTTAAATCTCATAACAATACATTCAATTAAAATTATTTCCTTTGTTGACATATTTGATGTATAGTTGAAAGGTCATGAGACGTTAAAAGATTCACTTTTAAGATGAACTCAATGAGTTTGTTTCAGACATGTTTATAAATTTATCATGTTTACAAGAAGATTAATGAGAGTATAATTGTCCTTTTTAGTGGGAGCACGTGGAGATATATTCCTTAAAGAGAGAACAATAATTCATATTTTCAATTGTTGAAATTATAATTGTCCAAAAATAACTCTTTTTGGATATGACAAATGTAACATCTTAATTATGGGAATTAGATATATAGAGATATATATGGAAGTTATTTACCTATTCTAGTTCAAAAGTATATATATATTATACTATACGTCAAAGTTTTTATTTTTTTGAGATATCTAATTCTTATGAATTATTGAAGATATTCATTATTTTATACATGAATTGATATTTGAGTTCAAAGTTAGTTGAATATTAACTTTAGAAGTAAATCCTAATTAAGGTATATATTTACTTAAAACAATATTATTTTGACATTGGAAATGTTTTAATGTAGCATTACTTGCTAATAAATCCAAAATACATTTTTTATTTAGTAGCAATAATTAATTGGATCAAGAAATTTTTTAATGAACTTAGTATATTTCTTTATATTGTTCAGACAATAATGTATTATAGAACATCAAAGCCATTGGACATGTAAAAAGAGCTAAGGTCTCGTCAAAGATTGAAGTATATATTCAGGCATTTTCTCTTAATTATGATGACAATTAAGATGAAAGTTGTAAAATTTAAGTGTTCACTATAAAGAATCTTATAAAATTCTCTCACTAAACCACATTTTTGATAATAACAGGATTGTCATATGGTGATATGGTATAAAAAATTTAAACAATTGGCTTAGTACAGGTGGCTTAGTACAGGTGAGAGATTATTAGTTTATGCGCTACAACCAATCGATTGATTGTAGTTTAATGATATAAATATTTAAAGACATTCTTTATCTTATAAATATTCAGATGTATAAGATGAAATTCATAGGGTAATTATACAAATAAAATTATGATGAGATCATAATTATGAGATCCATATTACATTTATATATTATTTCTAAGTTGTTCCTAGTCATTGTTTTATTGAGAATGGATATTAATAAAGTGTAAAAAGACTAGTATACGTTATGTTTCTTCCTTATGAAGGAAGTAATTGATCTCACAAAATAAAGTATGGAGATATTTAAATAAATAGATAAGTGCTTGTTAGATAACAATTTCATTGAATTCCATTTGAAACATTAATTATATGTCTATGGAAATTCTCATTGTGATGATTGTATAAGTGATCATTTGACTTGAGATCACTAACGTATCTTAAAAATGAGTTACTATATTTTGATACTACTTATGACCTATACCAGTTAAGGGTAGTTCAATTGATAGTCATTGAATATAGCATGAACTATATGGAGGTAGTTGAGTGATCAATATAGGATTCATCACCCTTAAGTGATTGAGGAGAATTTTCTAATTTTCTCGATTAGTATTAATTCGAGAAATTCTTGGCCAAGATAGAATGACACTTTAAAAATAGTTTTCAATGTCATTAATTGAATCAATTACTAATGATGGAGAATTAACATGATTGGACTTAAATATAGTATACATTAGTTCTATGCTATATGTTTTATCGAAACATAGTATGATGGGTTGGATTATACCAAAAAAATTATGCATGGAAAGGTTAATTAAAATCACTTTGACATTCTTAAAGACTGTTATATGTCAATCTTGATCTATGTATATAAAATTACTTAATTAGATAATTAGATATTTGGAAATCTAATAGACTACACTCAAAGAATGAGTTGAAGAGAGAAAATGTTTTTTAATCAAGCTGGACTTTGATTTAAAGTTTGAGAAACTCTTTGATTAAATGGGATATTATTTTTTTATTTAGACATAATTGGTTGATTATAATTTAATTTTAATTAAAGTACTAATATCCCAAACTATCATAAATAAGCTTAGGCTCCGAAAGATTTAGCACTTTATGCTTTTCTCTCTTAACAATAGTTGTAGAATTCCTTTCAACATGTTTTATAGATTCTGTTAGAGACCAGATACTTGTAACTGATTGTTAAAATTAGTTTTTCATAACCAGTTTGATGAAAATGACAAAAAAGGGATCGATCTTCATAATAAGATATGAATTATAATTTTTACTTTACTATATTTTATTTATGAATCATGTTATAAATTTAAAGTGATTTTGACATTTAAGAAACTATAAACAAAATTTCCTTATTATTATGCTACTCGCAAGATTGGATTCTATCTAATTTTTAACACAGTTAATAGAGTTAGGATAAAACATAAACACAACGTACCCTAATGCACAAGGCTTCTTACTTTGTGAGGGTCGGAAGAGGGTTATCAATATACGCATCGTTCCTTTTGCATTTTTTTTACAAAGAGATTATTTTTGTAACTCGAATTTGTGACCTTCTACTCACAAATGAGTAACCTTACTAGTTACTCAAGACTTGCCCTCTTAACAGAGCAGGAATATCTTAGTAAAAACAATAAGCTTTAGGATACTGCTACGTTAATGCTTAGAATACTTCTGGTAATGTCAATTTCCAGTAAGTTTCCAATTAATAAATTAATACCTTGTATGTCTTAAATAAAACAAAAATTTTTCCATAAACCATACCATGATAAAATATTCCTGCTCAAAATTATAAAAGCTAAATAAATAAAAATACAATATTTGCTCCAAAAACTAAACAAAAATTATTTCCTAAAGCGCTAATATTTCTATCTTAACCAAAGATGAACACGACATTTCGTAATAATTGATATAAACAAGTAATAATGCAAGTCAAAGCGTCCACTAGGGAATGGACCCAAAAGTGGAGATAGCAATTAGGCTCGAGTTGCTCAAGCTCGATTCAGTTTGAGGTAAGATAGCAATTAGGCTTCAGTTGTTCAGGCTCGACCTGATTTAAGGCTCGATATTTATAAGCAAAATAATGTTATTTTGTTAAAAATGATGTCGTTTTTATATTTTTAAAATTTGAAAAATAGTTTTGCTTGGGTTGGGTTAAGCTTGGGCTTGGCATGGGGAATTGGGCTCAGGGCTGCCTGGGCCCAAGCCCGGGTCAGTGCATTGCCGACTTGCCGTCCGTACCTAGAAGTTACGTGTGTGAGACACAAGTCAAGAATGGCTAACGATATAAAGCATTAAACAATATGTTGATATTCCATTTTCCCATCAGCTTGTCAGCGCATTTGGCCTTTCTATTTCAGCCACAACCATGGCGTCTCTGTTAGCCAACGGCGTTTCTCGCTTCTCTCCACAACACATCTCCGATTCCTCGAAACCCTCAAAACCCTCACATCCCTTTTCGTTTTATCTTAAAAAATTTGCATCCAGCAATTTAAAATCGCGTAATTTGGTCAAGGTTCGAGCGGATGTGGGATTCGAATCCAGGACTAGCCTAAGTTCCGATCATTCAGGTAATCCAGCTTCAATTGTAACTCCTGCTACTAGCTCTGATGATAAAATCAGGGAGATTCTCCGAAACCGTGATTACAAGGAGAAATTTGGGTTTAATGTGGATATCGACTCCTTCTCGATTCCCAAAGGTCTGTCTAAGGAGACAGTTAGATTGATATCTTCGCTTAAAGAGGAACCTGATTGGATGCTTGAATTTAGATTGAATGCTTTTGAGAGATTCATAAGAATGAAGGAGCCTAAGTGGTCTGATAACCAGTACCTACCGGTTGATTTTCAAGATATTTGCTACTATTCTGCTCCCAAAAAGAAGCCTGTTTTGAACAGTCTCGATGAGGCGGATCCAGAACTCCTGAAGTACTTTGATAGACTGGGTGTTCCTTTGAATGAACGTAATAGATTAGCCAATGTCGCAGTTGATGCTGTTCTGGACAGTGTGTCCATAGCTACTACACATCGGGAAACTTTAGAGAAGGCTGGTGTGATTTTTTGTTCAATATCCGAAGCCATAAAGAAGTATCCAAATTTGGTCAAGAAATACTTAGGAAGAGTTGTACCTCCTGATGATAATTATTATGCAGCTTTGAATTCTGCTGTGTTCAGTGACGGGTCGTTTTGTTATGTGCCAAAGGATACCAAGTGCCCTATGCAGATATCTACATACTTCAGGATTAATGCTATGGAAACTGGGCAGTTTGAGAGGACTTTGATTGTTGCGGAGGATAGGAGTTTTGTGGAGTATTTGGAGGGTTGCACTGCACCTTCCTATGATACTAATCAGCTTCATGCTGCTGTTGTCGAGTTGTATTGTGCAGAAGGGGCAGAGATCAAGTACTCCACTGTACAGAATTGGTATGCTGGTGATGAGGAGGGTAAGGGTGGGATTTATAATTTTGTTACAAAGAGAGGACTTTGTGCAGGGGATAGATCTAAAATATCTTGGACTCAGGTTGAGACAGGATCTGCAATCACGTGGAAGTATCCAAGTGTTGTTCTGGATGGGGATGATACTGTGGGAGAATTTTATTCTGTTGCATTGACGAATAATCATCAGCAAGCAGATACAGGAACAAAGATGATACACAAGGGAAAGAACACAAGGAGTCGAATTATTTCAAAGGGTATCTCTGTTGGGAATTCAAGAAACTGTTATAGAGGGCTTGTTCAAATTCAGTCGAAGGCGGAAAATGCTCGGAACTCCTCACAGTGTGACTCAATGCTTATTGGTGATACTGCAGCAGCTAACACATATCCTTATATTCAGGTACTTCTTTTCTTAATATTCTTGTTTAGTTTTAATTAATCATCATTGTCCACCAAGTTGCCTCTATATTTGTTTTTAAAGGTTTAGATGAATGTGGTCTATATTTATCTTATTAGTATATCACCAAAAAACTGCTGTAAGTTGATAGCCATTCTATTTTCTGAATATCATATGGGCAAAACCTTTTGCTATTATTTCTGAGTTCTATTTTCTGCTGCACCTATCATAGCTCATCAGTAGGTCTGTTGCACCTATCGTAGCTCATTAGGAAGCCAGGGTGGGTGGACTGACAAAAAATATCTTGAAGAAGATTGTTCATATATTGGCATCTGGAGTGTTTGGAATTAGTTTGTGTTACACCTTAATAGTGTTTTAATTGTCTAGAAAGAAGGGTTGACTGCTTTGGATATGAGAAGAGGGTGTATCAATGACTTAAACTTGTAGGGCCAAGGTTCTCTATTTTTGGTTGAGATTATGTACATGATGAGTGATTCAAATTCTCATACTTGAAGTTGCTTAAATTGGATGTTTGAGAAATAGCTGAAATGTTAGCCAAAAAGCCTATTGCACCGAGGAGATGAGCTCCAATGAAAATTTTCATAAGGTTGTGGTGCAAGCTTTAATCATTTCAGCATAACTTGTAGATTAGGTGTTGTAGAGGAAGTACCTTGTATGACAATTGATGCTAAACTTGTAAAATAATTTTACATGTTTGGTGTTGTAGAGGAAGTACCTTGTATGACAATTGATGCTAAACTGGTAAAATAATTTTACATGTTTGGTTATTATGTAGACATATACATACTATAGTCGAGGGATATGAGTTATATGGTCCAAAGTGCCACTTTGTCCTTTAGTATCCCAATTTATTGCTTCAGGCTGCATAAAAAATAACAGATGCAATAATTCTTCTAAAAGGTTGAGGTTTCTTCATTTTTATGTCACTTGAAGCTGACTTTGAAAGTCTGATTACTTCCATTGGTATATACTTCAATCATGTATGTTTCCCAATCCCACTGGTATATCTATGACTTGCCCTTCTTCTCATACCCTGTCTGTCAAAATATGGACTGCGTTTTCTGGGCTATTTCTTAATGGTTTGATTGCTGTATCTGACTATTTAATCTCAACAGGTTAAGAATCCCACAGCCCGTGTTGAACACGAAGCGAGCACCTCCAAAATTGGTGAAGATCAGTTATTTTACTTTCAGCAAAGGGGAATTGACTATGAAAAGGCAATGGCTGCTATGATTTCAGGGTTTTGTCGGGATGTCTTCAACGAGCTTCCTGATGAGTTTGGTGCTGAGGTGAACCAGCTGATGTCCCTGAAGCTTGAGGGATCAGTGGGTTAGTCTGCCTTCTCAGGTTGACGATACGTGTATATTAGTGTCAATTAGTCGATGTTGTAATAGCTTGTGAGGTCAATAAATGCAGCCGTAGGAACATATAATGTCTTCCAGTCCCAGGAGTATATGAATTTCATGCGGACTATGTATTAACAGAAACAAGTATTACACTGGAAAACGGAAACATGGCCTTGTAATTATCCTTTGTGAAGATTTGCAATATTAAACTCACATACCATTATGCACCTCTGCTTAAGTAGAAGATGAGTTGCCAACTTTTTGCATCACTAAAAACCTAGCCATTCTGCATAAACAAAATAAAAACAGTTTGCTTTCCCAAAAAGAAAAAAATTTTGAGCCTTTATGCAGAAACAGAATCCTTCATTACAGTTATTTCTGCTTCTCTCCCGGTAAAGGTGATCTCATAACAGCACACCAAATTGGGAGAAAATGTCAGTGTGAACCTTTTTTTGGCGATTCCTTGGCATTAGACAGCTCAGTGTTCCAGTCCAGCCGCAACCTATTTAATGCAGCATAACTTGAGAAGCTTTCTCCACTGAGCTCGTGAATGTCTTTTGATCTAAATGTAGTTTATCACCAATCGAACATTAGCTGATCCCTATTTACCATTTCCCTTCATACGCCACCATGGAATGTGTTTAGGTATATAAACACAAATCCACCCTGTTCCACTGCTAGTCACACAGGAAACCTATCAAGTTGGAAGTTATGGGTTGGTAGAAAAGTCAAAATAAGATCTTGAAAGTTGCTTCTTCAATATAATGCACCATTTGATTAATCTTTACTGTACCATCCCAGCCAGTAGTCTTTACTTACCTTTTTTTTTTGCTCTCTCTATCTTAATAACACACGATGGATGGAGAGAACTCGTATTTAATTTGCATGTTTTGATTTATAACAGACTCGCTTCTTCCAACTTCATTCATTCCCTCAACCATCACGTCTTTGCACCCTCCGTCGATCTCCACCTGCTCGACTCCTTGTCTTTTCCTACTGTCCTTTGAAGAGCTCTTATGTCACTGCAATGAAGTTTTCAAGCTTAATCAAGAACCTTCTATACCATATTCAACCTGGTCTTGAGCAAGATTTTGGTTACGGCCGTCATTTCTTTTGTTTTATTTTCTTTTTAAAGGAGTGGAACTTTTTGGGTTAAAATTTTCAAGGTTGACCTGACACGATTGGGCTTTGAGTCAGGCAAATCTTGATCAAGGTTAAGAAAGGTTTGAGTTTGATAGAATTTTGGATTGAAGTTTAGATTGAATGATTTAGGTATAGTATGAGTTTTGAGTTGTTTGAAGTTAAGTTTAATTTGACTTAGGCTCTAGCCATATGATCAAGTCTTAAGTAAGTTTCAAGTTAACATATAAAAATTTGGGTTGGGCTCAAGCCACGACCTAGACAAGCCTAAACCAATTGGCAACCATATCTACAGCTATTATTATGTAATATTTGGTATCAAAGCAATAATCTTGTTTCTTGAATTCGTCCTTTCTTTAATCGTCAATCAAATTTGGTATGTTTTAATGATATTAGAAGATAGTCAAGGTCAAGAATTCACAAGGACGGAGGAATCAACGGTTAAATTTATATTGAAAATTTTAAATATGATGTCAAAGGCTTAGTCCATGCTCTGATAGATATAGTTAAAGGAAGGTAAAATATATAAATAGATAAAGTTAAAGGAAGGTAAAATATAAGTAAACTCTAAGAGATATTCCAATATTTTATATTTGTACATAATTCATAGTCACAAGTAGAATTTCCTAATGTGTCTATTGTAGAAGTGGGCAAAGAGCCTATAGCCAATCTTATTATTAATTATGAACCTCATCACTATATGGTCCCTATATACTTTAGTAAAATGGAATTTCCATCCTTTAATTGCTTAATTGTCCCTAATTAGATATATAGGGTATAACACTTTTTCATGGTCATTAGAACTTCTCTTGAAATGAAGGTAAGTAGAGCTACATATGGAGGAAGAGACCTTAGAATGACATTAATTATTCATGAGGAATTGATTAACTATAGAGGAACCTTCTTGGAATGATCATATAATGACTTGAACCTAAAGAATTGGTAAGGAAACATTAAATGCTCCAATTGAGGATTTCAAAGACTTCTACTAAATTGAAACTACTAAGGAATACCATGCCTTATTTTAGATGTATTCTAACATACTTCAAATTTCCTAATCTTATTTAGTTGGATTCTTTTAAAAAGGATTGAGATTTGAACTAGAGTTGCTTGTGAAACTTTTAAACCTTGTCATTGTAGTAGGCTTATGTTATTGCTTAAAAAGAAAGAGGGTATATATTATGTTTGTTATTCTAGTAATAAAATACTTTGTATCAAATATATAATCCACTTTAGTTTAAGCTTTATTATACATTTAAACTAGACAAACACCAAATACATAATTAATGTAGGATTGTCACCAACATTACCTCCTCCTAAGAATTTTAATACTAAACATATTAATAAACATCAAATGTAACTGAATAGAAAGGAATTTGATGATAAAATGTCAAGTGGATTTGTTTATTATATGATGATAGGTACGTCCTAATTGATAACTGTAAGTGCAAACAATGAAATCTATTTGTAGTAGAGAATGTAGAAAAGAAGTCAATTGAAGAGTGAAGTTCATAAGATTAAAGGTAAGCAACAACTAATCATTTAACTTTGAGTAATGCTTGGAGTACCAATAGGCAATTATAGATAAATGAGAATGATAGAGATTCATAATGGTAAACTCATTACATATCCTTATTTATAATATAACACTCATAATTTTGTGGATGATGCCTTAGCGCAAAAAGGAGCATAAAACTGTTGAGAGGTTACGAACGTAAAGGTAACTGTGGTAGGGGGACTTCAATTACCTTATACCCTTTGATTTCCATATAAAGGACACGCCCAGCATAAATACCTTCTTTAACTTCTATTCTGATAGACTGAATATCTTTCATA
>JAOQMP010000002.1:29922337-29946591 GCA_027563575.1 Erythroxylum pedicellare
AAGGAGAAAAAAGGATAAACAGAAACGTGGATTGACAAAAGAGAGATAATTTACAAGATATGATCTATCCGTATCGGACATATCCATTTCAAATATTGAAAATAAAAAGATAATTTCTTTATTCTATAGCTTATAGCTTATAGCTTATTCCAAAATTCTTTGTTTTGATCTATAGGATGAGGCTCATTTTTTTATTTCGATTTCGATTTGTTTTGTTACTGAATTAAGTGAATTTACATGCGCACAAAAAAATTTGCGGAAAAAAAAAAGTTTCATTTTCTATTTTCTAATTGGTCGTATATAATTTTATAATTGTTCGTATAGATATAGATATAATACGCCTTCTTTGGTTCATTAGTACTGTGAAGCAATTTCAGCTAGGTTAGTTATGCTATAGAAAAAAAGAGAACTCTTGTATTTTTTATCTCCTGCTAAGAAAATGTTCATTCTTCAATTCATTTCAAAATACTTCAATTGGGATACGCAAGAAATAGGCCAATTCCGCAGCTTTTTGTTCAATTTCTCGTGGAGTCAAATTCTCATCAGTACGAGTCAAGGGAATGGATCCCTGCCCTCTGATTTCCATATAAAGGACACGCCCAGCATAAATACCTTCTTTAACTTCTATTCTGATAGACTGAATATCTTTCATAAGAAATCGGAGTAAGATGCGCCGATTTTTTCCAGGAAATCCCCAACGAAAAATACACACTATTCCTTCTTTTCTATCGAATCGGTCATAACCACTCCCTACAAGGCATTAAATTTTCAATTAGTACTTATCATTACTTTAAGGTGGCTTTAATAGGTATTCGAAGTTTAATGGCTTTTAACTGCAAATAAGGCAGTATGTAACTTTGGAAAGAAATTTATTCTTTTAAACTAAAAAGAACTATAATTTTTCTTAAAGGAGGATTGATTAGCAATTTGGAATTGATTACCACTAAAATTTAAAAAGTTATTGTCTAAACCTCAAGTAACTAGTCAATTATGTATGTTGTAGCTTCATTATTCTTTAAATCATCAGAAATTAATAAAGATAATTAGTCTTTGGTGGGAGTACAACAATTGTAATTGGGTTGTTTATTTGTCAAATTCAGTTTTTTTTATATTGAAACTACCACTAATAAAATTCAACTAAGAAGGAGTAGAAGTGATTAACATAAGGCTAAAAAGTATGGCTTTATATAAATGAATGTTATAGAAATTTTGGTTTAAGACTTGCTTAAGTAAGGTGTCTTTTAATATACTACTAGTACTTCTTCACTACTTATGATTTGGTAAAGCAAAAGGATGGTTCATATAGGTTATATATTAAATATATGGAATTTAATAGGTATATAATCAAGGATAAAATTCCTATCCCTGTGATCGAGGAGTTTGTAGAGAAATTTCGTGAAGTAACCTAACTGGATCTAGTATATGGTTGTCATCATATCTATACGCACCAATTTTTTAGCTCTAATTCTTCTCAGAACATATAAAGGTCAACACAAATTCTTGGTGCAATTTAGACTCACTGATGTGCTTTTAACATTTCAAAGTCGAATACATAAGGTATTCAAATCTCAGTTGAGAAAGTTTATACTACTTTTCTTTGATGAAATTCAGGTTTATATTTAATCCTTTAGTGAAAATATGAAACATGTTATATCTGATTTGAAAATTCTTATACAACATTGGTTCCTCACTAAAAGAAGTAAATGCAATTTTAGTGCTTCCTAACTGAGTATATAAGAGAACCTAAATTAGTTTTAAGGGTCTCTACTAATGTAAGAAATAATGATTTTAGTCTCTACCTAGCCTATTATAAGAGTGTGAGGGATTTGAGAGAGTTCCTTGACCTAAAAGGATATTATATGTGATTTATAAGTAATTTTAGAGTAATAAATAAATCATTGTCTGAGTTGCTTAAAAAAGAAGCATTTGTACAGGCTAAGGAGACAAAGGAATCATTTCATAATTTAAATGACGTTTTAACAACAATACCAATTCTCGCCTTTTGTGATTATTCTAAACCTTTTATTATTGAAATTGACCTTTATGGTAATGAGTTAAGAGTTTTTTGAATGTAAGGAAATTAACTTTTTTACTTATATCAGTAAACCATATACCCCTAAACACCACTCTTTGTCCATCTATGAAAAATAATTCATGGCAGTAATTATTTCTATCAAGTATTGGCATCATTACCTAAGTGGGAGGATTTTTATAATCAATAATAGTCATAAGAACTTGAATTTCTTTAATATGTGCTTAATTGATTATACGTTTACTCCTTAACACTTAGTGATTGATGCTATGAAATGTTTAAGGAACTCATTTTTGTTCATATTTAGTTTTATGTATAACTTGAAAGTCAAAGAGCTAAAACGAGTTAAGCCATTGTCTTGATTTCAAACGCATTTGTCGTTATGAAAAAGGAAGTTATTCGAGTGATTCAATTATATTGTTTGAGAGTTTATAGGAGAATGCAATAATAAGTCAACAAAAAGAGAGTAGAAAATAATTTCAAAATAAAGAATTTGTGGTTTGGAGCTTCAACTTATAGATAGGAGTTAGTAGTCAACTGAAGGAATTATAAATTAGTTACCTTATCTTATGAACCTTTTAAGATATGGGATAAAATTGTACAAATTAAAAAAAGTCAACGAACCAAAGTGTACAAGGCTCCTCGTTTTGCAAGGGTAGGAGGAGAGATATCAATTGTACGTAGTTTTCTTTTTGTATTTTTAGAAAGAGTCTGTTTTTATAACTTAAATCTGTAATCTTCTAGTTACAAAGGAGTAGCTTTATCAGTTGTTCCAACTTAAATCTGTAACCTTCTAGTCAAAAAGGAGTAGCTTTATCAGTTGTTCCAAGGCTTATCTTCTTGATAATCTCATACTAAATGTTCTTTTTGTGTCATAAGTGAAAACAGAAACTTATATCCAAGTAAACCCCATTCTCATAATTGTCGGGATATTGTTAGTTTGGCTTTCTATCATGAAATCAAAGATTGGTTTAGACAAATATTTTATACTATATAGTATATATTGTTTTGACTCGTTATTTAATTAAATAAGTTAAACAATCTAAGATTAGCAAACCTTAATTAAATGTAATGACGAAATCTGATTTTGTTTTTATATTTAAGGATTGTCCATTCTTATCTCACAATGTAGTATATTAAGTTGATTATTCTTCTCTTTTTCAAACTAACACAGCTAATCTATTCTTTGATTGGTCTGAATATAAACAACATTGTTAAATTTAGACATTTTACCAACACATGCATTCCAGAACGACAACCGGTGCCGTTGACTGTCACATGATTGCAGGCTTAAAACAGAAGGTGCGTATCGCTTTCACACCAAATACGAGAGACTTAACATGAACTACTGTTCACCAAGTTTTTTCTGGATCATAGAAGGTTGCTAACTTAAGACATAAGGGCATCTCTCTCATTCACATAAGTTGACACTTCACACCTAAAATGATGACTTTCATCGTTTCCCAGCTACGTGATACGCTCCTCTAAAACGCCTTGCATGAGTTGGTGGAACTTGTCTCTTCTCGCACGGAATGAACACATAGTTTTGTGTATCCTAAGTGATTCTTTGTCATCTAAATTTAGAAACAACATTAAAAAGGAACAAATTAAGGCTAACTCTAAATATATAAAATATAGAAATATTAGAAAATTTTAATAAATATTCAGTATAATATTTTATTAAATTAATTCGTTCTTTAGTTCGAATAACTTTTAAAGTGATATGAGTATTTTAAATCAAGAATCATGATTATAAAGCGAAATTAATTATAATGCAGGAAACGACCTATGAAGTTTATGGAATTAAACTGATATTTTCTTTGAAACTTGCTTTCTGAGATACTTTATCTCTTGTAAATTTCAAAAACAGCACGAATATGCCTCGATCATCCTGATATGTTGAAAGACATCAGGAATAAGCATTTGTTATTGAGCATAAGTATCGTTATAAGAACTAAACACAGGTTATTCTTAACTATTAGTATCTGAAATGAAGGCAATGCGCAGGAATCAAGCTATGATAGTAATGGTTTGTCTATGGGCCCTTCTTTTTTCATTGGTGTTGACAAACATGTTTAAGGTGACGAAGCAACCACAGTGGTATAATGATTAAAACCAGACCCAATTGAATGGTGAACAACTATACCGGTGATGAAGGTATATGATTTTCTTGGGTACATAAACATGTTGTATTCATCCAAGATTGCATTATTACTAAAGAAAAAAAAAAAAACAAAAGAACCGAGCATCGTAAACAACATTAATTTAAAATTTCTGCACTTAAAGGAGATAATAATAGACGTCTTATGTGGTTGACTGTTGCTCGAATCCTTTTCAATCATTACATGAAGAGATTGGAGAATCATATTAATTATGTGAACAAAAGTGTATGACCACTTTTTCTTTTGATTACATATCGATGCTTATGTTTATGCGATTGACTTAGTCCTGCAATAATCATTTATAATTTTTTTCTCAATACATATTTTTAGATTAATAGGTAGAATCGAAATACTGTTGCTCTCATCATCAAACTGTACATGTATAACGTCTACCAAACGTTTTCCAACGATGTCTTTATGCTCTTCTGCATTGCCTACTGATATTAACTTATTTTATACTGTAATCGTATTTGGTAGGGCAAGTCGGCAAGTTGACCTTTCAGAAGGCAGGCCACCAGGCAACACCTTGCAAGCCTAGCTTTGTTATTGTTTTCTTTACTCGTTGGTTGACTTTGATTTTGTATTTTGTGTTTCCTTTCAAAGATGGTTTATGCCGGTGGAAATTGGGTCTATTTTATTCGAGGCACGTCTTCTTCTTTTATAACTTGCGGGACCGCATATGAACCTCACATGTATTGAAACACATCTCTGGTTTCAGGGACAGTTCAATTATTGGTTTAGAAGCTGAAGTAAATACCTTGCAGGCATTCGTAGCTCTGTTTAACTTAGAATAAAATAGTACTCTCTCTCTCTCTCTCTTTTTCCCTGAACTGAATTAGTGGTTGCTTTCCTATATCCTGTGGAATATATATGATTTGAGAATTGTTATCATTAATTTACCAAATAACATGGTGTCCTAATCTTATCGCATCAGCTAGAAAACAGTCCAAACTTTGTATGTATCGGACTATATTTCGAAACTTCAGCTTGTACCGACAAAAATGGAGTCCGAAATATTAAAAACTTTTAAATCAAAATTGTAAATAAGAAAGAAAATTAAAGGATTGAATTAAAAATTTTATGTTTAATATTTTAGATATCATTTTTTAAAAAATAAAATATTTTTATGTAAAGTTATTAAACGAAGTTATTGAACAAAAACCTAAAATATATTTTCCAATTTTAATTACAATAAGAAACTAATAATTTAGTTTCTTATTGTAATTAAAATTAACATAAAATATTTTATTAAATTAAATTCAAGTATAGGAAATATTTTGGGGGGGTTCTTCGTCTAGATCTTATTTATCTACTTGTCATTTAATTTTTGTCCATCTTCTTAATTAGTTATCTCATTTATTAATTAAGTTTCATTAATTTTTCTTGTTTCAATTAATCTCATTTTATAAGATCAGATAATAGGAAGATGATTAGTTTTAATAGTTATAGTTCTTGTGGGATCAACAATTATAGTAACTTAAACTATACTATAGGAAACGATATATGCACTTGCCTTAGTGATTTCCTTTATTATTGCTTTATGTTTTGTTTATATCTGTATCACACATCAACGTGCCATAAAAGTGAGGGCACATACATACACATTTAGCATGTGCTCAAAACACCTTATTAAGTGCCAAGCATATCGCGGTGTGTGTACATCAAATCCTCTGTTCCAGTTATTCTGTTCCAATCTTGTTATAATAAATCTCATCCATATATTTATGTGGGGTCTATATAAATATGTGGATGAAATTTATTATAATAGGGTTGGAACAAAGTAACTGGACACATAAATGTGTGGATAAGATTTAATGGAACATGATAGAAATACTATAACTGAAACATGAGATCTCATCCTGGTGTGTGTGAAACTCACACTAATTGAGGTTCATGTATGTTACTACATATAAGCACGCATTACATGTGCCATACACATTTGGAACTCACACTAATTGAGGTTCACGTATGTTACTACATATAAGCACGCATTACATGTGCCATACACATTTGGCTAAATGTGTGGCAATTAGCACATATATATTGATGTCAGCATATTGACATCATTATATGATAGGTCCCTATTTTGAAACGACTAGGTGGCCTGCCCGACACCTCATGGGGGCCCTCTAGTCAATATCTAATATAACTGGAAAGTTCCTGTGAAGCTAAGCCTATTGCCCTTTTTATCGGAAAGTTTTAACTCAACATTTGAAACACATTTATAGATATGCAATAGTTCTCAAAAAGTAATTACAAGGCAAAAATGCCAACACAACAACATGTGATGAAGCTAAATACTTGTGAGGTAGAGTCCTTGCTGCTGAAGCTCTTGAGCGTGCACTTAGAAGGTTTGATTTTAAAAACAAAAAATAGAGTATGAGCTAAATAAGCTAAGTGAGTGCTAGATTTTCTATTCAAATCATATTTAACAACTTAAGCCTCCCTAAAACAAATTAATTTCATTTCGTATCATACAATACCAATATAAAACATATATGTTTCCTGAAATCAAATTTCTCAGTTTACTTTTAAAATAAATAGTGGTGTGATAAGTGTGAAATGCATCATATTTTAGGGCCTAGTTTGATATGTATTTAATTGTTAATTCAATCATTTAGCATGTATTTAGGTTAAAATTGTGTTAGTTTGTTAATTATTTATGTTTTAACTATTTTATGGGTTAGTGCAAGTCTTTGAGCTTAATTATTATGTTTTTAAGATACCTTGATGTGTTTGTTAGTATTTTAGGGACAACATCAAAACATGGATCTGAAACTAGGGCTGAAATAATGGCCCACGATCATGACAAAAGCACATGACATGCTTGCCATGATCCACGATCATGGCCCATATGTCACAATTGCGACAGAGGCTTAGGACATGGCCCACGATTGTGGCCTGCTTGCCACGATTGTGATAGAAGGCTCGGATGTGCCCTACGATCGTGACCTTCATCGGGTAGATGTGCAGACACTAAAAAATGTCAGTTTTTGAGAGATTTTCGGACCTTAGAAAAATTCCTAAGGTTGCTCAGCACACAAAAGGTATTTAAAGAATAAGACAAAGAAGAAAAGAGAGCTTTTGCGTCAACCACTTTTGGAGAAACCCTAGAGAGAATTATCGAGAGATAGAGAAAGAAGAGAGAAAAGGAGAAGAAGCTGACTGAACGTACTTATCAGGTCAGGAATTTCCTGACATTGCTACCTCCCATCGTCCGTTTAATTTCGTATTTCCTGTTATTTTCAATTTTATTATTGTATAGAATTAGAATAATAGTTGATGATAGGATTTTTAGATGTTTATGATATTCTAAACTCACCTTCGGGATTTTATCTTTGATTTAATGAAATTTGATTATTTACATTTTACTGCATTTATTGTGATTTAATTTTTGCAGTTGCATAATTTGGTGATAAGCTGAGAGCGTGAACCGAGTGAAAAAATAATTAAATTACGCTAATGAGAGTTAGGTGATTTAATAGAATAATAATTAAATCAAATCAGTAAATTGTGTGAAGAGAGATCTTGCATATGTTTTTGATAGTTTATTAGATAACTTTAGATCTAATTAAGGTTTTAGATAGGTTTTTAATTGAAAAATTGCAACTTTCATAATCTGATTAGGGTTAATGATTATAACTTGATAGAGAGTACTCATTCCTTAGATCATCTAGAACCAATAACCCGGTAATTCATAATCAATTAAGTTAGCGTTAAAGATAGGTAAAATTCCCTTTCTCTCAATTGGTAGTTCCTTAGGTTGATTCTTGAGTGTATGTTGCAATTACTAAATTGTTTTTTTCGTGATTGATTCTTGAATTAATTTAATTGATTGAATTGAATTCCTGTTTTAGTTTCATTAAATTTTGAATTTCTGCAATTTATATTAGCCTTAGATTTTAGGATTAGATTATCTCTTCTAGTGGGATCGACAATTTAAGTACTGCGCGAATGATCTGTGCGCTTGCAGATTATCAAGGTTAATTAATTAAAACTTACACAAAGCCCAATCATAGCGGCATTATTATTGTCATGAATTTTCTTACACAACATAGCCTACCACTAACTTCTTTGCCACACGGTACCCTTAGGCATAAAGTCACGAAGTTGGATCTGCATCGCTTACTTGTGACTGGTTAACCACTAATTACAAAGCTGGTTACCTTTACTAGGTTAAATGTTATGTACCAGAGTTACGGAGCTAGTTCTACATTGCTTACTCATAACAATTTTAGCTTGCATTATATATACTCCATATATGCAGAGGAAGACTCACTAGACTATTGACAAATAAAATTCCACCTGTTGTTAATAACTGACACCCCCAAACACTGCCATGCATGATTGGAATATTTTGACTGGTATAATAATGTGTATAAAACCTAACGGTGTATCATGGGCTAAAAATTCATTTCTTCTTTATCAACAAATAACATCATTTTAATGCAGATTCAAATAATATGAAATTTAACTTTCAAACTAAAGTTCATACATTGCTAAACCATAAAATTGTACTAGCAATATTAACTTGTAACATACCATTTACATGAAACTCAACATAAATATTCACTTCATGATAAAATAGAAACCATTTTCATAAAATCAATTTAAAATACCCTCATTATTTTGCAATTTATCACTAAGCATAATCACGCGTTCTGTGCTTCTCCTTTACTTACTCAAATCACATTTCGCTTAGGCAATTATTTCTGAATTTGAAACTAAAGCATTAAAACTATAAATTCGGTTTAACTAAATTCAAGATTAGTTTTTAATTGCGTAACACATATGCTAATCGCATTTTTGCTTTAACTCCTGTAAGCTAATATATTGTTCTTCGTTTCAAAATCTATCTTCAAAAATGACCTAAATGCCATCTTTTACCCATTCTAACTTATCAATTTCTTGAAAACACTATCTCACCTAATTAATTCTCCACTTGGCCAAATATGTAATACTATAAATGCTAATTTTTTCCATTTGATTTTCACAATAACAACTTTAAAATTCTAGCTTTTTTACATAATAACCATTTCAACTTCATTACTTTCCACATACACTCCATATACTAATTTCCCCCCCAAAAAATAGCAGAATGCTTCATTTAATAATTCCAATGCCATAGATAAACTTAATGATCATCCTTAATCACATTCCCAGTCATTACATCATAACCATACTTTTATACCAAAATGCCCTTAAGGCTTACCTTAATATATTTTACATTAAACTTTTCCAATTCAATTCCATTTGATTTCTAACACTTTAAACCAATTCCAAATGATTTCCCTTTTCCTTTCTTTACTTTATTAGCATTAAAATCATGTTATAAACATCATAAAAAATCAAAATAGAATTTTGGATCATATCATGCTAAAAAGGATAAGGTCAGGAATGTAATGGTGAGGGACAAATTGAAGGTTGTTAATATTATGGACAAATTAAGAGAGACAAGGCTTAGGTGGTTTGTTCATATTAAGAAGAGACACCCAGACGCTTCAGTGAGAAGATGTGAAAAGATTGTACTTAGAGATTGTAAGAGAAAAATTGGGAGGCGTAATAAGAATTAGGGGGAGGTTATAAAAAATTATATGATAATGTTGGAGCTTACCAAAGACGTGACCGACAATAGAAAACTTTGGTGTGATAGGATTAAAGTAAAGAATCCCTTGTAAAAAGATCCTAGTAGTCCTCTTTAATCTTTTAACTCTTGTCTCTTGTAGTTAGCCTAAGAGGTAATTACTTATTCTTTTTCTTTTTCTTCTTCTTCTTATTATTTTTATCATTAGCCTCATCATCATCATCTTTACTACTATCACGAATATTATTACTATTATTAATTTTCTTTTTCATATTATTATATTTATGATTATCCGTGTTATGATGATGATTTTGATGATGTTGATGATGATTATTATTAGTATATATATATATATACTTTTTAGTTATTATTTTTATTTTACTTTATTATATATTCTTATTACTTATTTTATCTATTAATATTATTACTTTTAAAAATTTTCTCTACCATTTTATTATATATATATTATTTATTTTTATTATCATTTTCAATTACTGTTTTTCATTACTATTATTTAGTTATTATTTATTATTTATTACATATTTATTTGATTTTGATTTTATTGTTTTATTTATTTTTAATTAATTAATTAAAATTTTATTTTTATGTTTTTATGTGGGACATTTGGAAACAACCTCTCAACTAGTTAGGAGTAAGGTTGTGTACCACTAGACCTCCCTAGATACCATGTTTAGCTGGATTTTTACAGAGTGTTGTTGTATCACATTGAAAACCTTGGCTATAATCGATGCTTTCAAGCTTAATATCTTAGGTTACTTTCTTGTTTTCAACTTTTAAATGCTTTCGAGCTTATTATCTACTCTATGGCAAGTCAAAAATCACCATTATTTTCAAATAAATCCATCTCACACAAAAACCCACAAAACTAACAACTTAAGCTAGGAAAACTTACCACTTTATCTTTCAATCTCTTGGGTATATGATGAATACTTATACTTGATCAATAATTTTCCAAATCACCATCAAAATCCATGAAAAGTAAACCCCCTTCTTCCTCTTCTCCTTGGCTAACGTTCACCTTTGCTTCTCCTCTCTCCCTTTTTGTTTTTGCTCTCACGGTTAACTCTCCCCAGAAGAAGCAATTTCTCTTACTTTTTGCTTTTTATACTCCTTTAGGGCATTACACATGTCACTCTCAAATTAGTCATTATTAATGACTCATTAATCCACTAATATCATATGAAAAGACCAAATTGCCCTTAATAAGTTTAATTCAGCTACTAATTGAATTAAATTCCAAAAATATTCCACAACGGTCTTATTGTCAAATTAACCATGAAATACTCTAATTAAGGTCAATACCTATTGATGGGGAGTTTTTTTTTTAAATATGAATGGATTTTAAAATCATCAATACCCATTATTTTACAAAAAGTGCATTTTAACCCTAAACTTTTGAATCTCCTAAAATCCATCCAATCATATTTATTTTCATTCCGTGTTAGTATCATTAGCCTGTAATACCTATTATAGATATTTTCAATTCTTTCCAAGACTGGGTTCCCAAAAATCACTATTCAAGCAAAAATACTATTAATTGAAAATAAAATTTTTATTCAATGAAAGGAAAAGATTCAGGGTTTTACATTATATAATAAGACAAAGAACCTTTAAAAATTTAGAATTTACAAAATTATTCCTCAAGTTGCTCTAGATCATTTTTGGAGTCTTATAGATGTATAAAATTGAAAATTGAAAAATTTATAGTTTTATTACTTCTGTAATTGTTAATCTCTAATGACACCCAAAAGAGAGGGTGAATTAGGTGTTAAAATTTAACAAAATTTTCTGACTATAATCTAACAATAATTAATGTATACAAGAGTAAAGAAATTTCTTAACATAAATCAATCAAATAATTAAATAATGATTTAAAGAGGATAGGGAAGAGGGGACATAATCAATTTATAATGGTTCAATAAATAACCCTTGTCTACATCCACTTATAAGACTCTTTTTAGAATTCCACTATAATTTTTCTTTAAGGCAAAATACAAACTATGTGTAATCTTTTCTTAGCAAAGAGAAACCTTTTTATAATCTTTCTTCACCATGAAGATAACCTTAGTGCCACTTAGAACCCTTAAGTATAATAATATAAGAACCCTTAAGTATAATAATATAATACCTCAACTAAAGCTTACAAGTCAAAATATCTCACTTTACACAAAATGAAACAATAAATGGTTAATGATTGAAAAATAATTAGAAATGTGTACAAAAGACATCAAAATACTTTTGATGCAATAACCAATGAGAAAATACATATTTATATGGTTTCGAGACCCTTACTAGCTATTGGATCAAAAACTAGTTGTTACAGTACCTAGTTATAGAGCATTGGTTAGCATATCAGTTATCCAGTGTGCATTGCGTGCACATATTCACTAGCTGTTGAGACATTGGTCAACTACTAGGCATATTAGTCTATCAATATGACATATTGGCCAACTAATATATTAACTAATATTACTACAAAATATTGGGACATCAATTTTAATAACTTTAACCTATGTTGGTTGGCTACTAAACCATATGGGTTTACCAATCCTCCAAAAAACATGATTTTAATAAATTTAAATGCTCAAAATTTATTTAATGGAATTGTGATTTCAACACTTCCCAAAATGTTTCCTAAAGAGAGTTCAAAAGATCAAGAGGCTTTTCTATTAAAAACAAAAGATTTGACACCTTTTGATGATTGAAAAGACTCATATAATAAAGTAAGATGAAATATTTATGCATGATGAGCCTTTAAGATTACCAAATTAATAAAATGAGATTACAAATAATAATAAAAATATAAAATAACCTTGATATTCTGTGATCTTCTTTTATTCTTGACTTCTTCACTTAATGGTTGCAAACTTCAACTTCTCTTTATCTACTTCACAAACTATCTTCTTAAGTTTATGACTTTATATTTTATACTTCTTTTCATTAAATTAATAAATTCATTAGTAGGAATTATGCTTTTTTATCATCAAAACATTGATTAGAACCTTTTTTGGTTCAACATTCAATATGAAGAACAAAAAAAATATTTAACATTAATTGTAAAAGAAATATTCACACATTAACTTATGCATAGCATAAATTTAACTTAAATTTCATTACTTTCTCTGAGTCTAATATCACCAATCTTTCTATCCCTTTTTGGAATCTTAAGAAAGTGATCAGTTATATAAAAAATGAAAAATGTGAGGTGTTATGCTTCAAGATTGATAAACTTGCTCAAAGAAGAGTGCTATTGAATGTTTAAAGACTCAAAATTATTGTTTAAACGATCAATTTTCATGGAACATCCTTAATTGTGTCTAATCTTGAAAAATTCCCAATTTTGATATTGTGTTTAAGTTGAGAATTTAATTGAAGTGAAAAGGGCAAGTTTTAACAAAATTAAGGGTTGGAATTGCAAAAACAAATTAAGTATAATTACAATTCCAATGACCAAATTTATAAAAAAGTTTATAAATTTGAAAGTCCAAAAAAGGAAAATAGTGATAAAAAGTACTCAAAATGTCAAATTTGAACAAATTCAAAGATGTATTGATATAATTGAAATGGTAACAACCTTGACTCCTTTTTCAATTTGACTATAAAAACATAAATTTGAAAAGAGAAACAAATTTACAAAATTTTTTTAGAATTTCCAAATTTGAAAAATAAGAATGACAAAATTTAAATTTGATGCATTCTACCTTATTTCTCATGAAATGTGGGATAGTGTTTTCTAAAGAAAAGAGTTAATTTTTGGGAATTTTGAAGACAAAAATTTATAGATGAAAAATAGGGGGTAAAAGAAGAAGAAAGCTCTTAGGTCATAAAGACTAGTTGACCATATTGCTACACTAGTAGACTAGTTTTTGTCTTAGACATAATAGGTGAAGCAACATTGAAGAATCAAGAAAGAGGCTGGATTTTTATTTTAACTCACTAACTATATACTTATACTACTCGACTAATGACTAGTGTGGTTGGCCAATATATATAACTAATCTATGCACAAACTCACTTGAAAGAAAAGTTTCTTAGATAGGGGGACTGATATATGCTTAATTGATTATGAATTTATTCCATAGCACTTAGTGATTTTGCTATAAAAATGCTTAAGATACTCCCTTTGACTCATATGTGGTTTTAAGTACAATTCGAAAACGAAGAAGCTAAAGTGAGTCAAAAGCACTATATTTGAGCCATTTTTAGAAGAATCACACTCACTTATATTCATGGATCAAGAAAAAGAAGATTAGAGGAAGAGGAAGATAAAAAAATAAAAGAAAAATGAAGAACATGAAGAGTGAAGAGTGAAAGAGCATGCTTAGGGCCAAGTATGAGGTAGCAAAGGCGTTAGAGAAAATAGAAGAAAAATGAAGAATGCGAAGAGTGAAGATTGAAAGAGCATGCTCAAGGCTATGCATGAGGTTGCATGGGCGTGAGAGAGTACCTCTTAAGGCTGTAAGAGGTCTCTCACAGCCTTGAGAGGCCATGCACGACCATGAGAGGTTACGTATGCCTGTGACATAATGCCACCTCACGTATTTTTAACCTTGTTTTTAGTATAAAGTGAGAGCTGTTGTGACACCTAAGAGTATGAAAGGTTTTGGGTGTTTTGGTTAAATGGAGAGTGGAGCTTCAAGAGATAATGAAGAGGGAAATAGAAGCTCTCAACCGTGAGAGACCCATGGAGGGGTAGCTTCCTAATGCTGGTTCAGAGGTGACATCGACACTGATGACCTGGTTAAGCATTCCTTCCTTGTATTTGTTGTTTCTTTCTCTTCTTATGGATTGATTATGTTACCCAATGCATATGGATTTGGGTTTTGTGTATGAATGATCGTATTATTGTATAGTTCGATTGTTTGTGTATGAACCCATTGCTAGAATTTCAATATAATTCGTAGTTGTTATATTTAAGATTCATTTATAGCGGTTAATGGTTCATAATCGTTAAGGATAACATAAACTAGGTTAAATGACTTGAGAGTATGTGGTTATTGCTTATATTGGGTTTTTTTTTCTAATTTGTATTGCAATTTTTCAATTAAATCTAAAGATCATATCCTAGGTTATTCGGTGGCTAGGTTCAATTAATGATTATATCTTAATTAATCACAACTTAAGAGAAAATCGAGATTAACAAAGCTTGTTAATATACAACTAATAGTTCAAGGAGAGATAAAAGAACAACAATTCAATGAAATATGTCTAATTAGGTGTGGGATAAGATTGAATCAAAGAACCGGACTCCCAACGAATTCACCACTTTTACCATTTTTGCATGTTTTCTTTAATTTTCTTTTGTTAGTTAGTTTAGTTTTATTTTCTTATTTTAAATGAACATGAAGAGTGAAGAGTGAAAGAGCATGCTCAAGGCCATGCATGAGGTTACATGGGTGTGAGAGGTCATCCCGATTGATTTCATTTCAAAAGCTAACTGAGCACTCTATATGGGATTGACCTAGACTTATCACTATATAGTAGAAGGTCTAGTTTATTTTGGCATAGCGTTACAATGTGTGTTTGTCAATTTTGGTGCCATTATCGGGGAGTGCAATGTTTTAATTTGTATTCTTGAGTTTAATTGGTTTTTTGTACATATTTGTATCTTATTAGTTTTTTCATTTATTTCTTGATCTTTCCACTTTTTGTATAGTGTTTGTTGCATTAAAAAAATTCATGGACGGAAGTAATTTTTTCTATAACTCTTATTCCCAATCTTATAACCAAGTTTGGAATGATCATACTAACTTTAGTTATTGATGGGATTGTAACAGGCAAAACCACCTGCCAATAGATATTGTCCGCTTTGGGTTGCCCCTTGGGCCAAGGGCCTCATGGTTTTGCTCTTCCCACACTCGAAAAAACGCATCTATAGGGGATAGGTATCCATACCCTTATAAGGCGTACTTTGTTCTCCTCTCTAACTGATGTGGGATCTCATAGGGATAATCAATAAAATTACTTCCTTGATAGTATGTAGGACACACAGCAATTCCTGTATAGCCCAGAGGCTTCTTATTATGACTCAGGTACATCTCTGGAAGACTTTCTTAATATTATAACTATTCACAATCTTCAATTTTAACAAAGTATACAATAATAGCTTCAACAATTCAAACAAGAAATGAGGCAAGTCCAATAATATATGATATCTAGGATCCAAAACTTAGTAAACCAAATGGGTCAAATGGAGGAAAAACTCGACTGCCTTGAATCACAAAGCGAAGAGAAACAACCATCTCAATCCCAGGTGTATGTAAGGGATGTTAGTGTGAAAATCTTACAGAGTAAAGAGGAGCTTTAGAATCTTGAGATGACTACTCAAGGAATTGCTTGTGTCGAATAAGTGGAGAAGGAGCTCGAAGCATAAAAAGTCATATCTTTTAGCTCAAAGATGAGTAATGAGTCCATAATTATTGTTAATACTAACCTTTCACCTTTATGTAGTAGATTGGAGAAATTGGATACGGAAGAAAAGGGTGAAGAGACATTTGAGACATTTCCATAGTGCGTTAATTTAGTAGAGATTCTAAAGATAGGGCATATGATGAATATGAAAGGTCATTAACTAAGGCCCTATCTTGAACAACCTCACATGGAGGAAGCTCAAACTGTGACACTCGAGGATCGCAATTTTGTCACATGAGGAAGGTATAGAGTCGAGCCAGTGACACTAAATAAAGGTGCTTATTGGGAGGCAACCTAGGGGAAGTAAACTTCTTTTCCTTTACCTTTTCACACTAGTTAGGATATGCATATGTGTTTCTATGTTAGTTTGTTTCTTGCTTGTTTTTAAGTTTTCAATTAAATGAGAGAGAAGCAATAGAAAATTATAAATTGTTAGTTTGTTTCTTGCTTGTTTTTAAGTTTTCAATTAAATGAGAGAGAATAAAACAAACAAACAATTTATAATTTTCTATTGCTTCTAAAACTATATCATCATGTTTAGAGAATGAGTTGAATGGAGAATTTTGTGGCAACTTTAGCGTGTACTTTTGCTCTTGCGATTGGTCGATATGTATTATCTTTAGAAGAGTAGTGACTAATGGTAGACAGAAGCTAATGAGATTTTGAGCCTAATTAGACTGAAACATTCATATTAGTCTCATTGTCTTTTATTTATGTGTGACCTTTATGACATGTACATCCTAACTTTGCTTTGATTTTCTATTCAAGATCACATTTTTATCACATGCATTAATATGAAAATGATGAGGTATTGTTTGTTTTTTCGAACTACATTAGCCAAATAGCCTACCCATTATATGATTTTTCCTTTTGATAAGCACCTTTGAGCTTTGTTAGCCTTTCTTTATGTGCTAACAATATTACATACTTTTAAACTTAACCAAATGTCCCAACCAAGCCATAAAGTTAGTGGAGCATTTTTGATCATTGTGGATGTACAAAATTCTAAGTTTGGGGGTATGCATATATAGGGGATGGTTATAATTGTTGGGATGTTATTTTATATCTTATCATTGAAATTCCCATGTTGATGTAGTTTCTTTCAATGTTTATATATAAAAAAAGAAAAAAAGAGAAAAGAGAAAAGATAGAAGAAAAAGAAAAGAAAAGAAAAAGTTCAAATAAAGTTATTAATAAGGAAAAGCATATGTGTTTCAAAGTTGTTTATGATTAGTCTTTCCTCTTAAAGTTGTATTGAGTGGGTTACTTGAGTATGTTGCATATGAGGTGGATGTTGCTTTCAATAATCAATCCATATGGTTACAAAATCTTGTTTATGATTAATTTTGTGAGCGATATATGCTTGATGTGGTTTGTGGGGAGAGAGCTTGAGTTGAGCTACGAAACTTAGTTTTTGCATTCATCATTGTTGATGTACAGAATTGTGAGTGAATGTTGGTTTTTGCACTTGATGGTATATTAAGTGGTTTTCTTATTTCACTAGCTTTGATGACTTTTACACTACACTATCCAAATACATTTTACCTTACCTTCGCCTACATTGCAACCCTAAAACGTCCTTTTATTCATGATTATGCATGTGAACCTTAGTGGTGGAGAAATGAAATGATATGCAAAGTTGTGGAATGTCATGATTATGAATGGTGTTGAGTGTACCTATAAATATATCTTATTTAAACACATTTTCCAAGTCTATCATTAGATTGCTCAGTTTTTGAAGATGATGAATGTTGATTAGTCATGAGTAGAAGTGTTGAATGTTAAATTCTTACTATGATTTTTGAAAGTCATTCATCTTTACTTATGATTATGTATTCTTGGAACATATGGGAAATGAGCCAATGTTTTAGGTTTATAATCTTAATTTTGATGTTTTGCCCGATGAAGGTCAAAGTTTAAGTATGGGGGAAATGGATACGTGATTAATTGATAATGAATTTATTCTACAACACTTAGTGATTACTACTATGAAAATGCTTAAGATATTCAATTTGACTTATATGTTGTTTTAGGCACAATTCAGAAGTGAAGAAGATAAAATGAGTCAAAAGTACTATATATGGGTTGTTTTTTAAAGAATCACACTCACTTGTCTTCATGGATTAAGAAGAAGAATATTAGACGAAGAAGAAGAAAAGAAAATGCAAGAAAAATGAAGAACAAGAAGAATGATGAGTGAAAGAGCATGCTCACAGCCTTATATGAGGTTGCATGGGCGTGAGACACTCTCTTAACCCCATGCAACACCTCTCACGATAGCCTTGAGAGCCCATGCACGACCGTGAGAGCCCATGCACACCTGTGACACGATGCCACCTCACTTATTTTTAACCTAGTTTTTAGTATAAAGTAAAAGGTGTTGTGATGGCCGGGTGTATTAAAGGTTTTAGGTGTTTTCTGCTTAAAGGAAAGTTGAGCTTCGAGAGAGAATGAAGAGGGAAACATAAGCTCTCAATCATGAGAGACCTATAGAGGGATAGCTTCTCGACGTCGGTTCAGAGGTAACATTGATACCGACGACCCAATTAAGCATTCCTTTCTTGTATTTGTTGTTTCTTTCTCTTTTTATGGATTGATTGTGTTATCCTATACATATGGATTTATGTTTTGTGTATGAATAATCTTATTATCGTATAATTTGATTGTTTGTGTATGAACCTATTGCTAGAATTTCAATATAATTCGTAATTGTAATAGTTGAGATTCATTTGTAATGACTAGTGGTTTATAAGCACTAAGGATAACAAAACCTAGGTTAAATGACCTGAGCATATGTGGTTGTTGTTTAGATTGATCTATTTTTATAATTCGTAATGCGACTGTCCAATTAAATTTAGAGATTATATCCTAAGTTATTTGGTGGCTAGATTCAATTAACGATCGTATCTTAATTAAACATAACCTAAGAGAAAACTCGGATTAACAGAGCTTGTTGTTAATCTTCAACCAATAGTTCAAGGAGAGGTAAAAGAACAACAATTCAATGAAATATGTCTAATTAGGTGTAGGCCGAGATTGACCTAAAGAACTAGACTCCTAATGAATTCACCACTTTCATCATTTTTGCATGTTTTCTTTAATTTGCTTTTGTTAGTTAGTTTAGTTTTATTTTCTTATTTTAAACCAAACCAACCCCCCTTAAACACTGATTGATTTCATTTCAAAAGCTAACCGAACACTCTCTATAAGATCGACCTAGACTCGCTACTGCTATAGTAATAGGTCTAGTTTATTTTGGCGTAGCGTTACAACGCATTGCTGTTAGGAACATTATTAGTTGGCCACTTGAAGATATAGGTAAAACAATCCACATAGGTGGTCAACCAAAAGGGCCTCCAAAATCCTTAGAAACTCATTGAAAAGAGAAGAATTCTTTTTAAAAAGGAACATTGATTGACCACTTAAAAGGCATTGCTTTGCTACTATGCATAGGTGATCAACTAAAGGAATGACCAAACTCTATACAAACTTCATGAAAAGGTAAAATTTGGTAATTTTTAGGATAATTGTTGGCCATACTAGGATATTGGTTGAACAGTTGACTTGATAACTTGAGAAACAACCTCTATATTCAAATTAAAACATTAGAACAATGAATAAGGCATAGGGATATCAATCAAGAACTATCATAAATATTTAAATAGATGTTAATAATATGGAGTCATTTCTAATTCTCTCCTATTATCCTCATTCATTAGTTTAGTAAAACTATTGCCTAATTGGTTTAGTGCATCAATAACTTTTACCAAAAAGTGTTCAATTCCTCATTCATAATGTGAATCCGACATTCATCACTAAGGATTTGTACTCAAATTGATACATAAAAGCATAAACTAATAATTACCTATTATTAAACATTACTTATGATATGATCTAGATGATGATTTTTCTTGAATTTTTCAATTTATTGAATGCATCTCATCTTTCTTATCATCCTCACTTGATTCAATAATTGGTTCTTTTAAAAATTCGTTGATGGTTATTCTTGTTCTCTTTAACAACTAATTTCTCAACATCTTATATTAGTATTTTCAAGACTGCCTTGGATAAAATAAGGGTAGATTCATCAAGATGAAAATCATAAACTCTTCAATAATATTAAATTTATTAAATAGCATTTTTACTATATAACATGTTCTCTTCTTTTCTAAGATCTTTAAAATATAAAGCAATCAATATGTTTGAGATATCAAAATGAGCTTAATTCCTTGATTGTTGGGATCCTTCTTATTAATATAGAATTTTAATGTTTTGCTTTTCATTCTTTGTTAAAGAAAATAAAATATATCAACAAGCCCATACTTACCTAAAAAATGTCATGTCATGTTATATGAATGATGATGATGAATAAATGCATTGCTTGGAACTCTTTGTGTGTATGCATAATAACGTATCTTCCTTTAGATATTAAAGGTGTTTTATATTCTTCTAGGTTAGTAAGATGAGTTATCATGATTATATGTACGATACCCATTATAAATGAAAGTTTTATGCATTCTTCTTTATGGTTTAAAGAGGTGAGAGTGGGTTCGTACGTTATCATAGAAGTTATACTTATTCCTCCTTTGAGAGTATTAAACTCTATGCTAAGATTATGAGCCATATATGAAAGCACGATGGTTGCTTTAGAATTAGTTCTAATGGATATGTCATGTGAATGAATATGCTTAGATGTGGATGCTCCATACCCATTTGTCACATTAGGCAATGGTTCTTTACTATTAAAATATTTTCCCTTCTAGAAACGCGATTCTAGAATTGGTTTCACTTTCATGGTTTTATCTTATTCCAAGCTCATTATTGAAATTCTTTTAAACTCCTAACATGTTTCTTTTAGTTTTTCGTTGTTCTTTAGTGAATTTCGATAAGAAATACTTTAGAATATTGATCTCCTTTTTCAATGTTTCATTTTCATGCTTTAATGCGTCTAATACATGATTGTTGTCAATGATCACAATTTTGGATGCTTTAGTATTATGCAATTAACTTTTAATCTTTTTATTATTATCATGCATGTATTTAACTATTTTGGAACTTCCTTGAGTTTGGAAGATAATTTCTTACTTTTCTTATTCATGATTTTTGAACTTTCAACTAGTTTATCATGTGTCAAATCACTATCACCATCAGTGAAATTAAAGTTGGATATTACCTCATCATAGTTTAAATAAGTAAAGCATATATGAGCTGTCTCTCCTTTTGATTGCTCATTTTTTAAATTCATTTGTGTCATCCCAAGTTGAGGCTTTAAGTGCTTTCTTTTTGTATTAGTCATTCTTCTTTTTCTTATTACTTCTTTCGTGCTTATCATCATCTTTAAGTAGAGGGCATTATGACTTCATATGGTGGGGTTTCTATATTTAAACAAATAATGTTAGAGAATTTATGTTTTAAATCACCTTTACCTTCCTCAAAGTCCTTTGTTTAGAGAAATTCTTTCTCTTTAAAAAATTCTTGAATTTTTTATTTATAAAAAAGAGGTTTTCTTCATCACCTCCATCTGTTGATGCCTCTTGATTCTTCTTTTGAGACTTTGAATGCTAAATCCTTTTTCTTTAGAAGTTTTGTCTATTACTGTGTCTCTTTGAACCTCATTTCATTTGTGAGGAGAGATCTAACAATTTCCTCCAACAGTAATGTTATTAGATCTTTGAATTCTTTTATGACTGCCACTCATCCCATATCTTAAAAAGTAACTTAAGCAAATTTCTTACCATTTTACATTAGTATAGGTCTTTCTAAGACTTTTGAAAATATGAATAATATCAATAAATTTACTATAAAAACCAGATATACTTCAACCATGCTTCATTTGAAATAATTCATATTGACGTGTTAGCTTGTTCACTTTGCTCTCCTTTGTTTGATTTATTCTCTCACGTGTAATTTTCAAGTATGCCAAATTTTATGAGTTGTTTCACATATATAGACCTATTAAATTAATCTCTTATTAATGCACAAAATAAGCTATCTATACGTTTACTATTCAAGAAAATTAATCTCTCATTTTAAGGTTCCGGTTCTTCCTTCAATTTAGGAACTTTTTTTTGTTATCTATAATATTTATTAGTATAAAGTGGCCATTTGAAACTATTTCTCATAGGTCAACACTTTCAAAAACCTTATCCTAGTTTTCCAATATAGATAGTCATTTCTATCAAAGAAGGGGGGTCTATTAATGTTTGCCCCTTTTAATTGAATGATGCTCCCAAATATGCTACCATGATTTTTGCTTATCATTTCATTTCAAATGATAGCCTAATAAACCCACCATGACACCAATTTTTGGTCTCCAATGGCACCCAAGAGGGGGGAAGGGGAGGCAAATATGGTTATTTGCAAAATTTTCTTACCAATGAACTCAATTTAATAGCAATCAATATATATAAGAATAAAAATTTGTTAACACAAATCAATCAAATAATTGAATAATAATTTAAAGAGGATAGGAAAAGAGAATACAAACTAATTTATATTAGTTTGAAAAATAACCCTTGTTTATGTCCACTCCTAAGACTCTTCTTGGAATTCCGTTATAATTCTTCTTCCAAGGCGAAGAATAACCTTTGTACAATCTTTTCTCGAAAAAGAGGAACCCTTTTACAACATTCCTTCAAAGTGAAGAGGAACCTCAATAGAACACCCTAAGTATAATAATATAATGCCCCATCTAAATCTTATAACTTAAAACATCTCACTTTATAATTTCAAAGAGGCTAATTAAATGAGACAATGAATGCTCAAATGATTGAAATTGTGTAGAAAAGATACCTAAATAATTCTTGATGTTAGGATCAATAAGCAAATATGTATTTATAATATTTTAAGACCCTAAATAGCCATTAGAGCCAAGAAGTAGCCATTATAGCTGCTAGTTGTAGAGAAATGGTTGTTTAATATAGCATACTGGTTGACTAGTGTGCATTGGATGTATAAATTCACTAGCCATTGAGAAATTGATTAACCATGAGGCATACTGGTCCAAAAATATATCAAACAATGTTACTATAAACATTTGGTACAAATATATCAAACAATGTTACCATAAACATTTGGTACATTAATTTTAATATTATATTGGTCAACCTATATAGTTAGTGGTTGACCAATCCCCCTAAAAACATTAATAACTTCATATGCCCAACCCAAATTTTTAATGTAATTATGATTAAACAATTCCCAGAATGTTCCTTAAAGAGTTTTTAAAAGATCAAAAGATTTTTCTCTTAAAAATAAAATATTGAACACCTTTTGATGAATGAAAAGACTCATGCAATGAAGTAGTGTAAAATATTTATGCACTATGAGCCTTTGAGATTACCAAATTAACAAAGCATGAATACATTTAATAATACAAAATGTAAAATGACAATGATATGCCTTGATCTTCTTTATTCTTAACTTGATCTTCACTTTAATGGTTACAAACTTTAACTTCTCTTTATGAGCCTCATAAACTATCTTTTTACGTTTCTTGCATCATTTTGTTTTTATATTGGTTTTATCCAAAATAATAAACTTATTAATAGTAACTGTGTTTTTTAATCATTAAAATAGCGATTAAAACCTCCCTTAGTTCAATAATAATAATTAATATTTAACTAAAAAATTTTTAAATAAAGTTTTAAAAGCCATAATAGAGTGAATTTTTATGCAATTAATTTGAAATAGTTGGAGATTAATTTTGTTTTATTTTCTCATATAGTTGATATGTTACTATATATTGTATGATTTATCACTTTTGAGATATTTTCTATTAAGAATTACTAAATAAAGGTTATTGATAATATTTTTAGCCTTAGTGCCTATTTGGTTGAGCTTATATCAGTAGAGCTTTTGTCAGTAGGGCTTTTCTAAAAAAAACTTTTCTAAGAAGTCAGTTGACTGCTTAGCTATCATTTAAAAAAGAGCTTTTTTGAAAGAGTTTCACACAATAGACTGTTTGGCAACATAAAAATAAAAGTACTTTTAATTTTAATTATATTTTATTTTGTAATAAAAATTATTTATGCATATAAATATT
>JAOQMP010000002.1:29946691-29966908 GCA_027563575.1 Erythroxylum pedicellare
ATAAATATTAAAACATATAAAAAAGTCAAATAATATTATATAAATCTCAAAATAAACGTGAAAATGTATTTGTGGGTATTGTGAAAATTATGTGTAAAACATAAAGGTAAAAGGGACTAAAAAATAGGCTCATTAATTGATCTGAAAAATCTATATGAAAAAGTGCTTTTTTGAAAAGCTCTAAATTTGAGGTTCTTAAAAAGCTGTATTTTAGCTTCTAGAAAAGCCATTTCTATGAAAAAAGTGCTTTTGGATTTTACATCCAAACACTCAGTTTCCTTAAAAACAGCTTTTGCGGTGGAAAAAAGTACTTATTCACCCTCCAAAAGCTTAACCAAACAGGCACTTGTTAGATGGCATTAAATAAATGCATCAAGATATTGGACTATCTAGTGGTAAGTCTGACATAAGCTTCCGATAAAAAGAAGTGAGGATAATATATAAGTGTATCCTTTGTGCTTAGAATTGTTTGAATGGAAATGAGAATATAGTCACTAATATGGCCTTTCAAGTTAGTATTTGGATTCTCTTGCTTGCATGTTAGGGTATGACTTTGATTTTATGTTTGGTTATTTTACCTAAATGAGTTGCCCTAATATAAAATTTTGAAATTTGTATAAGATTTTGAGACATGCATAAAGGAATTCAATGGAGGATATCTGTTAATTAAGTAATCTATAGGATAATATGTGGTAGAATCATAAGAGTTAATAGTGTGTATTATGATGTTTTTATCTAGAGATCTTCTATTTATATATTTTGTATTCAATTTATAAGGGTTTTATGATTAGACAAAATGTTCAAGACTTATATTGTTTATAACTATCATCGTTATCTTCTACATGTGATAATAATATACATTGTTTACTATTTATTTTCCTTCTCTATAAACAACAAAAATGTCACATTTGAAACCTTGTATAGTTTCAATTTTAAAAAATAAAAGCAGGATATGAAGTTCACCTTGGAGATGGCTAACATAAATATAACTATGATCATAGATGAGCCATTTGTTCCATCATTTACTAGTACAGAGGCTGATAAGGTAGCCTATACAATTTAGAAGTAGGCAAATAGAAGTGTTATTTGATCATAAATAGGTCAATTATTGATCATCTGCTCAATAGACTTCTTAAGACTGACAAAGCTAAATATTTACTTAATAATGTGTTTCAAAGGTATAGATTATCATCTAAGATTCGTACTATTTTTGTAAGAATTATATTTCACGAGATACATAGTGGTAGGAGGAGTGAGGGAATACATTATTTAGATGGTCCTCCTCCAATGTGAGCTAAAAGCCTTGAATATTATTATTCTTGATGTTTGTATTACGCACCAACCTCTGAATAATCTTATTAAAAGTTTGGAATTCTTGTTACCACTTACAACTCTTAAGATAAAGTTTGGGATATAAGTTATTTGATTAAGCATTGTGTTGCTGAAGAGCAAAATTTAAAGAACTCTAATCAGACAACCCTATTTGATTCCAAAGGAAAAGCAAAGGCTAACGCTAGGAAATTCAAAGTTAAGGTTCTTTAAAACCCTCGAGTTAGGGAATGGTTAGATAGTACTATAATAGACCCTTAAAATTTTATAAGGAGTATCATTGTTTCTTTTATATAAACAAGGGATACAAAAAAACATGATTTCTTAGAAAAAAAAAACTTAGGAAAGAGAAATATGAATTTGATACTCTTTGGCTTGTGTTATTTATAAATCTAATATTTTTATAACCATATCAGGCTCCTGATGGATATATAGTAGGGCTTTTAATGATGGAACCTCCATAATACAAGGATTAAAACTAAATATATATCCAACCAAAGCAAAGTCAAACATGATGATTGGTAATAATGAAGAAGATGATGTTGCCTTTCTTAGAGTTGTTTGTTTGAATTTGGATATTGGTTTCAAATTTGTTTTATATAAAAATTTTGATACACTATATTATATATGGAACTTGATCTCTATAATAGATTTGAATAAATAAGGTTGCTATTTTGTAATAAAAAATTCAATGTAGTATTATCTTTTGATACAAAACATGTTAATACTATTTTCTTGTCATATGGATTAAAGATTATATAGAATGTATACGACTCCTGGTGACATTTATGCTTCTTCATATATTTTTGAATATGTTACTTATAAATAACCTCTAATAAAAGATAAGTCATATATTTATACCATAAAAGATTGGGACATATCTCTAGAGATAGAGTTGAAAGATTGATTCATGATAATATTCTTTTAACTTGGATTATAATGATTTAAATTTATGTATTGATCGTTGCATGGATAAGTTAAACAAAATTAAGAAAATAGGTCAACTCACATTTTTGACTTATTGGAAATGATTCATACCAATATTTATGGCCATTATTTATTCCCATATATTTTTTAAACTTCCATCGATGATTATTCCTTTATAGTTATATGTTTTTAATTAAAGAAAAGTCTAAAATTCTTAATAGATTTAAGATCTTTAAGATTGAGTTTGAGAACCAATTAAAAAAAAATCGATCAAGATTGTCATATTTGATTGTGGAGGTGAGTATTATGACATATATGGAGTCTTAGGATAAGAAAAGAGTTTGATTACCAAATATTTAAATCGTATAGAATGGTAGCTCACTTTAATATGAGAAATTGTCCTAAAAACTGATGTGGACAAAGATGGAATCACACCTTAAAAGATGTGATGAGGAACATGTAGAGTAGAACTAATCTTCTAGACTTTCTAGGTGAAGCCACAAAGACTACGTTATATATTGTTTACAGAGCCTCAAGAAAATTAATATCAAATACACCTTTCAAACTTTAAAAAGTGTATAAATCAAATCTCACTCATCTTAATATATGAGAATACCCTATTGAGGTACGTCTATATAATTATAATAAAAGTAATATGTATTTTCATTCCATTTGTTACTATTTTATAGGTTATTCTAACTATCCTTACGATTATAGATTTATTATAGACACAAAGGATCCATAATCGTAAAGTTACAAAATGTTAGTGATGACTTTGGTTCTTCTCACATTTCAGCTGATACGAAAGTTAATACAACTGTCATTTCATATCTTCACTTGTTTAGTTAGGGTTAGTGGTTCTTGGACCTAGTGCCATTCTAGTATAGGAATGAGAACTAATATAGGAACATAGTGAAGTTTTTGTGGCACCTGATCAATCTTAATCAATACAGTTGAGAAGAATGAATAAGATTAGGAGACTTTCAATTTCATCTAATTATATAGTCTATTTGAGTGAGAATGATTATGATATATGAGATATTATAGATCTAGTTACTTTTTCAGATGTTATTTCTAGTTTTTGTTTAGAGTTACAGCGAGATGCAATGAGGGATGAGATACAATCCATAAGGAATGATTATGTATAAAAGCTCATAAATTTACTTCACAATTATAAACCTATTTGTTTCAAATAGGTTTATAAGACCAAAAAGGAATAAGGTAAAGTTGAACGACTTAAATTCATATAAGTTATCAAATGTTTCACTTAGAGAGAAGGAATAAACTTTAATGTCATGTTCTCTCGTGTATCCTCTAAGGATGCATTCAAATTGATTATGAAAGTAGTAGCTCATTATGATATAGAACTACATTAGATACATGTTAAAATGTCTTTCCTTAATTGAAATCTTTATAAGAAGGTTTATGAGTAATATAAAGGTTTTTAAGATGATGACAAGATTCATATGGTTTATAAATAGAGGAAATATTTATACAGATTGATACAAACTTATAGAAAATGGTACTTAAAGTTTGATGAGGTCATCACCTCTTTTGGATTCATGAAGACTAAAATTAAATGATGCTAGTGCTCCATAGTAAGGGGGAGCAATCTCGTCTTTGAACTCTTATATGTAGATGATATATTACTTACATTAGATGAATTGACCATATTGTATAAAATTAAGCAAGAATTTTGACATGAAGCATCTTATTTAAACATCTTTCTTCTTTGGCATTCAGATTTACCAAGATAGATCTTAAAGCTTGTTAGATATCTTATAAAGAACATATATTGAATAGGTGTTACAATGGTTTAATATGGAGAACTATAAACCTTATGTAACACTAATCTCTCATAGAGAGATATTTCCTTTGACATAATGTCTAAATAGTGAAATGTAAAGAGAGGCCATGAAGAATGATCCTTATTCTTGTTCTATTAGAAACATGATGTATGTTTAGAGTGTATTAACCCAGATATTGCATTTATTATTAAACTATTAGTCGATATCTATCTAACCTAGGTAAAGATCACTGTAATGCAACCAAACGAGTTTCGAGATATCTTCAAGTAGAAAGGTTTATATATTAAACTTTATAAAAGTTGAGAGTTTAAACCTAATAGGTTATATAGATTCAGATTTAGTTATGTTTTAGATGATAGGGAATCTACATCAAGTTACATTTTCATGTTAATAAATGGTGCCATTTCATTGACAAGTGCCTAATGGACACTTATGACCTGCTCCACTAGGCTTCTAAAGTTTATATCATACTATAGGGTTATTTCACAAGTAGTTTGGTTAAGAAACTTAATTTTTGAACTATTTATGGTTGATTTAATTGCTAAACTCATTGAAAATGATATTATTATTATTGTATTGTTTAATAACAACAACAAGAATATCACACGGTCTAAGCCTTTAGAGGTCAGGTATTTGAACTTTAAGGAGCTTGTACATAATTTTAGCATTTATGTGGAGCATAAAGTGGCTAATTCTCTAACTTAAAGACTTCTCCTAACCATTTTTTGAAAGACATGTTTGATAGTATAGGTTTATTGAAATCATTTAACACTATTAGTTAAGGATCATTATATTTTTACCCCTAATATAATTATGTTTCGATATACTATGACCATATTAGTTATATATATGTTAATTGTCACCATTTTTCTTCTCTATCATATAGATTGACATGCATTGTCATAATACATGTGAAAGTCTTAAGTTTTATGTCAATATTAAGCACATCACGAGTTATTGGACATATATACAATTTGGGGTTAACCATGATACTATATCTGTTGACACATAAAGATCTCTTGAGATATATTCATATAGTGCATATTAGACATAGTCGAATATAAGTTTAATCCCAAAAAGGTTTTCTCTGATGCAATTATCATACAATAAGAGAAAATAAGTTTTTTCTAATCAAATTTATCATTTGTTAAGAGAAAATAGCTTTTTGATAAAGTTCAAAGAAAGTAAAACGAAAAAAATGAGACATTGTATATTACAGTTCGTATAAGTAACATTATTATTTTCCACACTCTATTTCTTCATTCATGTTAGTAAGATAATTAGATATGCAAGATTATTATGGATCTCTATTATATATGGCATATGTTTTTGATACCTCTTAGTATTGAAAGTCTTACAAGAATAGATGATAAACTTTCATTATCTTTGGATCCAATTAGTTTTAATGATCAACTAATGCAAGTTTTATTTTCTTAGCTTTTGAAAATTTTTATTATTACAAATACAATAATTAATATTTGTCCAAGGGGGAAAAGTGTTGAAATTTTTATTCCTATTTTAATATTTATTAATTACCTATTTTTAAAGTTAAAACTAAGAAGAATTAAAATTTAATTTGGTATAAAGATAATAAAATAATATAATAAAGGATCATATTAAATATAATGAAGTTCAATGAGAAACAATACTTTATTATTATTGACTACATAGTTATTATTCCAAGTCAATAAAATTATTATAAATAATTGATTGGTCTCTTATGCCCTAAATTAACAACCTTTCTTTAAATCAAAGTAGAGATTATGATGAATCTAAAGAATGCATTTTTACTAAAAAAAGTCTAATAACTAATCAAATTAGAACAAATGTAATAAATCAATAAGTCCAAAATAAACAAATTCTTAGAAGAGCAAATTTGGATGTTAATGGCCACCTTAAACATCATATTCATTACTATATATATATATAATGAAGAGAGAGAGCAAGTCAATAAGGTTCCAATCTTGCTCACATAAGCAGTCACGTTCTTTCGCTCTACCAAACTCAATCGATAATCCTACCTATATCAATTAATATGAATAACCTCATTTGTTTTCTTCAGTTTGTTCCTATGTCCTTTCGGCACAATGGATTAGCCGTAGAGATTACAAGTTTCCTCAATTTGGTAGCTTGTTTCCTGTTGCAGTAGGTTGACTTTTCATAGCGTGATCATGGCTTGATTGTATCAACTGGGTTTGCCTACACTTATACCTGCCTATATGATTTTGCTGAACACAGGACGACCTTGCTTTCAAACATTGACGTCAGACCAGCTCAGATCTCAGAGTCCAAAATTTCCAAATTATTTTTTTACCAAACATTGGAGCACATGCACTGCTTCATCACCGCATGACCTCAGCCATCACTCCCTACTCTCATAACGTCAATCTCCTACACTGCTTATAAATATAATTTCCTCAATACCACTTCATCACGTATTGCTACGTCTATAATTTTCTCTGTTCTTCCCAAGTTCTCTGTTTCCGATCAAGGGTTGCTTGCTGGTCGCGGAAAAATGGCTCTGATAAGCAGATCCTATAATTACTCCAAGTTGGATAGTGAAGACCCAGATGAGATAAGACACCGACGAGCTCAGTTCTTGATCTACAAAACACTACAAGTTGCGGATTCTCGAAGAAAATCATCGTTCTTGAGGATCAAACTGTGCAGATTAAAGATCAGGGTTGGGAAGAAATTGAGGAAATTGAGGAAAAGAATGTTGCTAAGTATGTCTGCCGCAAGATTTAGGGTGTATAAGCAACTTACTATCCAATGGAAGCGCTTGTTTAGCGACGGAGAAAAGATTTCAAGTCTTCCTCCTTTGTTTCCTTGAAGATTTTGATTTCTTGCTTTTTCATCTATGTTAATTTGTCAAGTATATGACGAATGCATGTCATATGCCAATACCTACCATAGTAAGAGATGGTTTTTGTCAAAATAGTACCTTCCTTGGCTATGTATTGTTATCTTTCAATTCAAGAATCTCCTGCTGGCAGAGCATGTTAACATGCTCTTGACAATCAATATTTATATATATAGTCTACTTGACATGAATATGGGATAGGAAAAAATCCTTTCAGAAGCAAGTTATAATTGCATATCGCTCAATTCGTGGATCTGTCTTCCATTTAAAGGAGTACTTTGTTTCATATCTTTTTAAGTCTTGATCAAAACGTAACTCAAGCTAATTCTTGAACATGCCTGCGAAGTAGCTATAAACAAGGGTGAAAATTGCAGTCTGTAGCATCAGCCTTATGATCATTGTGCTTACAGTTGCATTATCACTCATGGTGGTATATATTTATACCTTAAGAAAAATTTGGAGAGTATTTGATTTCAGATAGCAGGTAAAAAAAAGAAAGAAGAAGAAAAACACCGGTTCCAGAATGCTATGTTTTGTTTATCTATAGATTAACTCACATTAAATACTACTCGTAAGACTAAGGGGTTAACTTAACAGTAACAACAATACTTTTTCACAAATAAATTTTGCTCCGAGATATGTAAATGGTTGCCAGGGAAGCTACATGTCGAAGATCTAAGAAGAGCAAAGTAATCCCAGTGGCTAACCCCGTACTGTCCTTCCTGTCCCTATCCTTCTATTTATGGATAGGCTGGCATTAATCCGATCTCCCATATGGCCTGGCTGGTATATTAACTCATGGTCCCTTGTCTTGGTAATGTCTTTATTTGTTCTTAATTTAAATTAAGATTCTGAAAATGCATCATTAAATTTAATGTTAATGAAATGATCTATATAATTGGATTTATTTATGCCTCTCGTTTACAATGAGTAAGGAATTCTCTTTCTGATTTTTGATTTATACGGATACAAATTCTTTATAAAAAGTTAATATTTTGTCTCTCTAATAGGTGATATTTCATTAAAATAAAATATCTTTGTAGAAATTTCATTGAGATGTAGGGTTTGAAAAAGTTTAAAAATAAATAATCGTACACTTAATTGGTAGAGAAACTATATCCGATATACTTATAAGAAAAGGAAAAAGAAGAAAAAGAAATTTTTTAAAGAATTATTTGAAAAATAAAAGAAAAAAACTGTATAGAAAGGAACAATAAAAACAAAATAATGGGTGAGATTTGAGTTGCCAAATGTTGCTTGGTAAACTATTTATCCTGTCCTCTTAAATGCATTGCATTACTGAGAGGAGTAGATCTTTTTGATATAAAAACCAGGTATAGTCTATAAATGCACCGAACAAAGAAGAACAATGCTGTATTACATCTACTTGGTAAAATAGTATAATATAGACCTCAATGAGCAGGAGTCATGCATGGCACCCCTTTCATGGATGGCAGCTCTATTTTGGACATTCCAGCTCGAGAAGTCCACCCAAAGCCTTATCTTCTTTAGATAGTCAACTGAAAGGTTGATGCTTTTGGTACCATTGTTTAATTCACGTTTAATTAGTGGGTTGATTTGATACTTTTATCGTGATTCATTAATTGATCTAACAAGTCTATTTCACGCCTATTGAAGGGTTTATATTTTTATATCTTTTAAAAGCAATTCATGTCTGAATTAGTAAATTGATCAACATTCAAAGTAGAAGCTATTAAAAGCTTGTGCTATTATGATACCATCTATAATGATTTATGCCTAAATCGCTCAAATCCCTTGTGATATCATGACACCAACTATGATGATTTATGCCTTAAATCGTCTGAAATTCTAAATTTGAAGTTTAAGAAAGCTTTACAATTTTGATATCCCTGAATTAGTTGAATAAACCCAAACCAAAATATGTTACAAGTTAGATAGGAGTTACTAGTCTTGAGTTCATAACTTAAAATTAATATTTTAAAAACTAGATCGAAAATTAAATCGATAAGATGAGATATGTAAGATTTAAAGGTTTAACAGGCGTTAAATCTCTATTAAATTTGCATATAGTAAATAAGAAATAAAATTATAAAAATAAGTAAAACTATAATAAAAATAAAATACTTTACTAAAATATCAATATCTATTAATATGTATAATTAATCATTAATCATAATAATATAACCTAAAATTGAATAATAATTTTCATTTAATAGTTTCTATGTTCCTGTGTATCAAGATTTCTGTGGTGATTATTTTTTTTGATAAAAAAACAATAACAACAACAATACTTAGTGAGAGTCCCATTAAAACGTGAGGTCTAGGAAGGTTTAGTAGTACATAGCTTTACCCTTATGTGATAGAGAGGTTATTTTCGATAGACCCACATATAATGTAAAATAATGTCAACACAAAATATAAATAAATACAACTATAATACAATACATATAGAACATGGTAAAAATTAACAATAAAAGATAAAATAAGTAAATAAAAACACAATTCAGAAAAAGATAATAGAAGAATAAATCAAACTGATCATTACAAGAAAGTAATTTGATTAAATAAAAAATTATTTAGGCTAAATAACCAGGAGGGAAGTACTATATAATCAAAATATTAAGGCTAACTATAAAATAAAAGACTTAAGGAAAATGTTTGAAAGACTTAAGAGCATGAGAAAGACCTCTCTATGTGAGATCCTTTATCTATATCTTAGTATGCCTAAGTTTTTTATTGCGAGCCATGTCCTTCGTAAGTTCTAGCAGAATCATATCATTCTTGGTCACTTCCCTCCTAGTTCTTCTTAGGCCTTTGTTTTTTTCTTTTATAGTCTTTAAGCACCATTTTCTCACATATTCTCATTACAGCATTAAGGTGTCTTCTTTTAATATGTTTAAATCACCTAAGCCTTGTCTTTCTTAATTTTTCATTAATACTAGTCACCTTTAATTTCTCTCTTAATAATACATTCTTGATCTTATCTCTTCTAGTAAGGTTACACATCTAACAGAGCATCCTCATCTCTATCACTATTAGCTTATGACTATACACTCCGCCTTATATAACATGGATGACCTAATTGCTACATGATAGAATTTACATTTGAACTGGAGTGATATCTTTTTGTCACATAAAACTCCTGATGCTCTTCTCCATTTAAGTCACCCTGATCTAATACGGTGAACTATATCTTCATCAATCTCTCTATTTCTTGGGATGATATAGCCTAGGTACTTAAAACACTCTTTTCATGGTATCACTATTGAGCCAATATTTATCTCCACATCAGATGCCGCCTTATGACCCAAAAAATTACACTCTAAATACTCTGCCTTAATATTACTCAATTTAAAACCGTTTAACTCTAACATATTCCTCCAACGTTTTTAGCTTAACATTGACACTATGTTTGATAATATAAACAGTTAAAAGCGATAGAATGAGAGCATTTTGATGATGAAATAATGGAGACTTCTCTCATTTGATGATGAAATAATGGAGACTATCTTTGCCCTTCAAAGAATTTTAAATTTAATTAAAGAAAAAGATTGTTAAATCAAAACTAAAAGTTTTATTCTAGTTTATGAAAATCGAATGGTTTTCAATAACGAGGGTTATTGAGATAAATCGAAGAAGAAAGTTAGCCAATTCAAAGTTTTTATAGTTAAACCAATCGAATTGATTCAATTTTTTTAATAATTGCATATAATCATTTATAACAATTACCATAAAATAAAAACTCAATAACCAATATAAGATTTAATAACTAGTATATAATGAAGTAAAATATATGAATTCACTCCTAAGTTTAGGATACAATATAAATAATTTATAAGAAGTTATTTTTATTAAAACAACAATTCACATTTTTTTGAAAATCAAAGAGAAATTTGTATAAAATCTTAAAACGACAGTCAAGTTACTATATAGGAAGACAAAAGAGCCAAGCTTTAAAAACAAAATGCCTAGTTAAGTAACTCTCTTGTTTTTAATATATGTGCTTCCAAAAAGATTAAGGCATTTATTAGTATAATCAATATAAAAGACTAGAAAATTTGAATAGGAACTAGGAAGTTTATAGAATAAAGATATGGCAAGTTTGACAAAGTTAGAGGTAAGATAATCAAGACAAGACAATTAGAGAGAAGGAGTGATATTCTATCGTGTTACCATGTCTTGAATGAGGTTCTTTTGTATGTCCCTCATAGAGGCTATTTCTTACAATAATTGTAATTTAAACGATATTAATAGAAAACTATTAATAATTTAAGGTTAATTATTAGTGGATCGGTCTATTATTTATTGCCCACGTGGACTCCTTTAATGTCCATGTAAACTCCTTTAGAGCCCATATCTTTTTGGAGTTAACATTAAAATTAGGTTAATTTTAAAAACCTAAAATTAACCTAGTTATATTTTAAAAACCCAAATCTTTTCTATTGACATTCTAGTAACCTAGTTATATTTTAAAAAACTCGAATCTTTTCTATTGACGTTCTAGTGATAGATATAAAGTATGACACTAGAGTCTCTATTATATTAGGGAAATCCTTTTTAGCTACCAGAGGGGTTATAATTGATGTGGATGATTAAAACTTACATTTATAGTAGGTAAGGAGAAAGTGGAGTTCCATATATATAAGATTTTGGAAAGACCTCCTACCTAGATGATGAATGCTTTAGGATGGACGTCATATACTTGTTGTAAATGAAGTTCCTAAAGTTAATTGTCATGAATTTGTGAAAATATATAAAGCTTTGAGACTTAAAGGAAAAGAAGAGGATTTCACCTTTAGCAATGGTGTTTCTAGGCTAAATGGGTAGCCTTAATTTTTATCTTTTACCAAAGAAACACCTGGCCTTGGGTTAATTTGCCTCCTTATTGTAATTATGCGCATGGACGCTACAATCTGCAAGTGCACATAGTCGTTTCTAGTACCTACAAATCGAGTATTCTAAGGTCATCTCCCACAAGGACTAAGATACTCACTACATAATTAATCCTAATTAATTGAATAAAAGTGATAATAAACTTACAAGATGATTGGATTTGGGTGAATAATAAATTGTAAAGACCGGAATTAGACAAACAGGGGAAATTTGATGATTTAAACTTAAGGCTTTGGAGTTCACCAATTTAAGAGACTGATCAATAAATTATGGAATTGATTGAGTGATAGGTTATAATAACAATTCAACTACCATAAAAGACACCCCCACACTTCTTCCCTTGTATACCTATCAATAAGAAAATTGAATGTACAATGTTTGTAGCTTTACTAACCATTGAACAAGGGTGAATTTGTTTTTCTTGGTTCAAGGTTCTTTGGGATAGGTTTACAAGGAACAAGGCTTAAATACAATCACTAAGCACAAAGGTTTCACTAGGGGATTGATGGATAAAAAGGGTTTGCTATTTGACTCAAGCTCAATCCTAGTGCCTTTTATCACTTTCAGGAACATACCATAATATGATTATGTAACCTCGAAAAGATGTAATGTAAGTTCTAGAAGTAAACACACATAGAAGAGAAAATTATATCACTCATAAGAAAAATAGGATTGAGTGCAATCCTTTAGGCTCAAAATAACTCACTTGGTAATGTTTACTCATTCAATAGCATGCTTATTCAATCAATTTAACATTATATCATCCAATTGTGGCAACATAAGTGATCAATTTAATCATATTATGCATCTTAAGTAAGATCAATCTTATACACAATGCAATCAACTCATTAAATTAGATTATAGCGATAATTAGAGTGTGAAAGATGTACTAGTATGAAAACATGCCAAATGAAACCGTGCACAATTAATGCAAAACCATTTATCCTCCCATACAATTAGAATCAACATTGTCCTCAGTGTTAGGTAAGATAAAATAAAAATTAAAGAAATTAACAGAATGTGAAGTAAAGGTAAGGAAACCACCTAAAATAGTCGATTTATCAAGTTTTGCACCCTGTATTCATCTCCCATAAAACTATAGAATTTATGGAGATAAAGCAAAATAAAATAAATTAGTCTTATAAATTACCAACACAAAATCAAAGCTAGGGTGAGAGTAAAAGTAAAATGAACAATTACATACATGTGAGGTCAAATGCAAATGTAATATAATGATCTTATGATATCATGTTCCTTTTGGAGGTAGATATTGGTCCATGAAGGCCCTCAACATGTCTTCTATTATGGCTTGCGAAACCGCGAGGTTGCTCATTTCCACTTGAAGATCTCTAATTTTGGCCCGGACTTCTTGCATCTGAGCCAGAAATTGAGTATCTGCTGGAGCTGAGTTAGCTTTTAACTATCGTGCAGCAGGGACATTCTAATTATTCCTCGCCTGATGTGGATTGATCCACCTATTAGGAGCATCTTCCGTGAATTCAAATTCCCTCATTTTGTCGGCATTATTGACATCCACCTCAGTCATATAAGCCACTTCTTCATTTCTCTTGATGACTTTAAGATGTCTAAATAGTTGGTTTAATAAGACTAGGAACACAAATCTCTTCGTCTTTGCCTTGTGGTGTATCACTTACCACATTGAGGTCATTATTATCTTGGCAGAAACAATGCCCTAAAATTGATCATCGTGGTAGAACATTTTATCTAGAATATACAAGTCTTCATTGCGGAGGTATGCAGAATCACTAGCTTTGGGCATCACATTGTGTGCCAACAGGAAAGCAACCAACCTAGGTCCGATGTCAATATACTTGTAGTGCATAAAAAACTCCTAATTTGTAGACCGCAGAGTGGCTCTAATCCCGAGTCTAACTATAGCATTGTCTTTATCCCATTGACTATCACTTGAACACTTGGCCCGTTTGTCAAAGGATGAAACGTTGCCTCTAACTGGTAGCTCCAAATGTCCATTTTTCAACTCCTCTGTGATAACCACTACTCTACCATTGACTCGTAAAGTGAGCACGGGTGGTTGTTTGCTAGCCTTTGTACTGTGGTTAGCATAGAATTGTTTGACTGCCTCTGGGTAGTATGCACCTTTGAGGGTCAACAATTTTCCCTAATGAAATTTGTCTAAGTTAGCCTTGACATTGCACGCTTCATCAATACTCTCTGCCATCGACACTTTGATTATGAACTTGTTGTCCTTTTTCTTATTAAACTACGTTTCACATTATTCATTGATGAACATGGCTTGCTCAGCAATAGGTTCCTCTGCTTTATCTACCAAATTTTTACCTTGAATCGATCGAGAGGATTGACCCGTATTCTTCCTCGCCATTTGCTTAAAATGTGATATTGAGTGCTACCTTCACAAGCCGCTATAATTTTAACTAGATTGACCTAAACCCACCTAACAACCAAGCAACAATTTCCTTTCAAATTCAATCACAACCCTAGAATCTCAGCTTCACTCTCAATCTCACAACTCCAATCATATATTCAAATATAACCCGAAATTCAATTTATTCTCAATCCCAACACTTCAATGCAAACCAGCCTTTCAAATTCAATCACACAACTTGAAATTGAATTCAATCTCAATCCTATAATTCCAATACAATCTAGCACTTTCAATTTCAAACACACCCTAATATTGCACTTCAATCTCAATTCCACAAGTTCAACACAATCCAACCCAAAATCAATAACAACCACGATTGTATAACTTTCAAGCATCCACTTATAATACGACAATGTGCAGAACACTTACCAAAATTGAATTGAAGTAGATATTGTGTACACTTCGCCCCCCAATCTCAAGAAGAGCCCTCGGAATCGTCAACCATGAAGTATGATCTTGGCAGAAGAGAGACAGAGACGACTTGAAGGATAAGGGTTTGGTTGGAATGGGATGTTATGGGGATGGGGTCTGTGAAGGCAGAAAAAGGGAGAAGAATGAAGCAAAAAAATAGAGAATCTTGGGTTAGAAGATGGATGGAGTGAACGCATGAAGGAGAGAACGCAAGGGTGATGGCTAGGATAAAGAGAAAGTGCAGGAAAAAGGGAAGAGAATAGGGAAATTTAATTCTGAACACTGGCCATGTCTGCTTAGTGGACCTTTATGGATCTCTTGGGTTGTAATGAAGCTGTAGGTCTGTCAAGCGGATGCAATGTCTGCTAAATAGACCTTCTCAGGTCTTTTTGCATTATATTGAGTCTGCAAGTTGTTAAATGGACTTTCTCGGTGAATCAAAAATTTTCTCACGTTGTTCACTCTTCTTTTATACCTTCTACTCATTCAATGACATCATAGGACTATACGCATGATGTATGAGTGCTAATAATGAAGAGATTAAAGAAAACAAAGAGACATTGCTACTTACCTCCCCCACACGTAGTATGGGTCTTACCTCTAGGATTGACAAGTCGTGATCACATTGTTCCTCATGCTAATAGAAGGTATCGTTGGGATGTCTCATAAATACTAGCCCTATGCAACACATAACAAACTAGAATAAAAAGATATGACAAAAATGAAATTAATAACATGACAAAGGGAGTTAGAAATGTTGGGTTGCCTCCCAATAAATGCTAAATTTAATGTCTTTAGCTAGACTCGGTCATCATGATGCCAATTTTTGAATGTGATTGTGGAGATAAATCCAACCATTTCTCCCTCAAAATAGTGCTTGAGTCATTGTCCATTGACCACAAAAGGTTGTTGATCATCCCTTCTAATCTCACGGCTCTATGTGGATATACTTTGGTCACCTTGAAAAGTCCAGACCATCTTAATCACAATTTTCCTAGAAACAATTTTAAATGAGAGTTAAATAACAAAATGTTTGACTAGGTTTAAATTCTCGCCAAAGGATATACTTGTCATGGAAAGCCTTAGTTCTCTCCTTGTATATTCAAGCATTCTCAAAAGCATCTTGGTGAAATTCATCTAACTCATTCAACTCCATCAACCTCCTTTGTCCAGCTTCCTTAAGATCATAGTTCAACTTCTAGATTGCCCATAACGCTTTGTGCTCAATTTTAACCAGAAGATGACAAGATTTCCCAAAGACTAATTTATAAGGAGACATCCCCAAGGGAGTCATGTATGCTGTCCTGTATGCACAAAGAGCGTCATCAAGCTTCAATGCCCAATCCTTTCTCGAGGTATTAACTGTTTTCTCCAAAATTTGCTTGATTTCCTTATTAGATACCTTAACTTGCCCGCTAGTTTGAGGGTGATAGGTGGTTCGAAACTTATAATGACACCCATATTTTACCAATAGAGATTTGAATTGATGATTTTGAAAATGTTTCCATTGTCATTGATTATAGCTCTTGGAACACCAAATCTTGAGAATATGTGCTTCTTGATGAATTTGACAACACTAGCCCCAATGTTGTTTAACAAAGCTGTGGCTTCCACCTATTTGGATACATAATCAACCGCTACAAAGATGTATTCATTATCGAAGGATACTAGAAATGGTCCCATAAAATCTAGACCCCATACATCAAAGAGTTCAACCCCTTTGATCGCAATTTTCCTAGAAACAATTTTAAACGAGAGTAAATAACAAAACTTTTTGACTAGGTTTAAATTCGCACCAAAGGATATGCTTGTCATAAAAAGCTTTAGTTCTCTCCTTGTATATTCGAGCATTCTTGAAAGCATCTAGGCAAAATTCATTTAACTTGTTCAACTCCATCAGCCTTCTTTGTCCAGCTTCCTTAAGATCATAGTTTAACTTCCGAATTGCCCATAATGCCTTGTGCTCAATTTCAACCGAAAGATGGCAAGATTTCCCAAAGACTAATCTATAAGGAGAGATCCCCAAAGGAGTCTTGTATGCTGTCCTGTATGCCTAAAGAGTGTCATCAAGCTTCAATGCCTAATCATTTCTCGAGGTATTAACAGTTTTCTCCAAAATTTGCTTGATTTCCTTGTTAGATACCTCAGCTTGCTCGCTAGTTTGAGGGTGATAAGTGGTTCGAAACTTGTAATGACACCCATATTTTGCCAATAGAGATTTGAATTGATGATTTTGAAAATATACCCCATTGTCATTGATTATAGCTCTTAGAACACAAAATCTTGAGAATATGTTCTTTTTGATGAATTTGACAACACTAGTCCCAATTTGGTTTGATAAAGCTGTGGCTTCCCCCCATTTGGATACATAATCAACTGCTACAAAGATGTATTCATTACCGAAGAATATTGGAAACGGTCTTATAAAGTCCAGACCCCATACATCAAAGAGTTTATTCTCTAGAATCCTTGACTGAGGCATCTCGTGCTTTCTACTGATGTTCCCTGTTCTTTGAAATTTATCATATGTTATGACAAAAGTTCTAGCATCCTTGAAAAGAGTAGGCTAATAAAACCCAAATTAAAAAACCTTTGCTGCCGTTTTGTTAGCCTCATGGTGTCTACCGTAAACAGAAGCATGGCAATAATATAATATAGACCGCTTCTCTTCATCAGGTATATATCTTCTAATTATCCTATCAACACACCTTTTAAAGAGCAACTAGTATTCCCAAAAGTAATTCTTTACCTCAACTAAGAATTTCCATCTCTTATGGTATGAATAATCACTAGGAATGATGTTAGACACTAGAAAGTTAACATGCTCAGCAAACCAAGGAACAATTCCATTAACAGACCATAGATTCTCATCAAGAAAGGCATCATTAATTGGTTCCTCTCCCATTTTGTCACCTTGCTCAAGTCGTGAAAGATGGTCAACCACCGAATTTTTGGATCCTTTCTTATTTCTAATTTCCAAATCAAACTCCTGCAAGAGTAAAATCCATCTGATCAACCTTGGTTTGACATCTTTCTTTGTAAGAAAATCTTTCAAAGTAGAATGGTCAATGTAAACAATGGCTTTGGACCCAACAAGATAAGATCTAAATTTATCAAATGCAAAAACTACTATTAGTAATTCCTTCTCTGTAGTAGCATAATTAATTTGAGCATCATTAAGAACTTTGCTAGTGTAATAAATGGCATGTAATTTCTTATCCTGTTTTTGTCCTTAGACAACCCCAAGTGCATAATCACTAGCATCACACGTTAACTCAAAAGGGAGATCCCAATTCGGTGTGGCCATTATAGGAGTTGAGGTGAGTTCCTTTTTCAAGTTATTGAAAGCATCAAGACATTCATCAGTAATTTCGTAAGGGACTTCCTTTTGCAACAAAGCACATAAGGGTTTCGAAATCTTAGAAAAATCTTTAATAAATCTGCGATAGAACTCTGCATGCCTAAGAAAACTCCTTATTGCTATATTCGAATTGGAGGGTGGTAATTTATTAATGATTTCAATTTTCGCTAGATCCACCTCTATCCCATTACTTGAAATTTTGTGGCCTAGGACAATTCCTTTTTGTACCATAAAATGACACTTTTCCCAATTCAACACGAGATTGGTTTCTTCACACCTCTGTAGAACCTATTTTAGATTGAACAGACATACATCAAAAGAAGAACCAAAAACAGAAAAGTCGTCCATAAATACCTCAATTATATTCTCCACCATGTCGAAGAATATTGACATCATGCAACGTTGGAAAGTGGCAGGAGCATTGCACAAACTGAAGGGCATCTTATGATATGCAAATGTACCATAGGGATAAGTGAAAGTGGTTTTTTCTCGATCCTCCGGGGCTATTGGGATTTGGTTATATCCTAAATAACCATAATCTATACAGACCCTCCACCCTGTCATAACCCTAGTGGAAATTAACTCATTATTGTCATTAGATATGACAATTATGCCACCTTTCTTTTGCACCACCTGCATGGGACTTATCTAAGAGCTATCAGAAATAGGATAGATAATTCCTGTATTAAGTAATTTGAGTACCTCAGATCGCAAAACTTCCTTCATGTTAAGATTGAGTCTCCTCTGATTTTCCACACTAGGTTTGTGGTTTTTTTCCATTAAAATTCTGTGAACACAAATAGAAGGGTAATTTCCTTTATGTCAGCAATATTTCAAGCAATGGCCAATTTATGTTCATGTAACACTTTTAGTAACTTTTTTTCCTGTGAGGAATCCAAAAAAGAAGAAATAATAATCGAATATGTATTTGATTCTCCCAAGAATGCATATCTCAAATGAATCGGAAGTTGTTTTAATTCAGGTGTTGGTGGGTTCAATATGGAAGGTAACAATTTAGGTTTAGTCTGGCCTAATTCTTCAGTTTGGGGTCGATACCTAAAACCATTACCTTGCAATCTATATACATACTCCACTAGCTCATCATCCAATTCATTCTCATCTATTCCTAAAGCTAAGTATGTTTCTAAGGCATCATCATACATCAATTTAGGAACATATTTAAAGGTAAGATAATTAATTATATTTATCTTATAGGTGACGTCATCGAAAGACGGACCCCTTATAACTTTGAAAATGTTAAACACCTCTTCCTCATCACCAACTCTCAAGGTCAACTTACCATCAGGAACATCAATCAATGCTCCCCCAGTGACTAAAAATGGTCTTCCTAAAATTATAGGAACCTGCATATCAAAATCTATCTCAAGCACAACAAAATCAGCTGGAATTATAAGCTTACCAACTTTCACCAGTAAGTCCTCAACTACACCAATAGGGTACCGAATTGATCTATCAGCAAGTTGCAATGAAATTGTAGTTAGTTTGAGTTCACCAATTCCAAGTTTATTATAGAGAGGCAAAGGGATAAGATTAATGCTGGCACCTAGGTCACATAAACATTGAAAATGTTAGATTCAGCAAAGTGGCAAGGAATAGTGAAACACTCTGGATCCTTTAACTTAGGTGTAGTTTATTCTATAAGATAGAACTAAACTCCTCAGTTAAGGCTACTGTAGCAAAATTATCAATCTTTTTTTTTTTGAGATGATTTCCTTCAAGAAATTGGTATAAGTGGGCATCTCAGTCAAGACTTCAGTAAAAGGGATGTTGATTTGGATCTTCTTGGAAAGGTCAAGGAATTTCTGAAATTTGCAATCATCATGCTTCTTCTTAACTCTTTGAGGGTATGGTATGAGTGGTATAAAGGAAAATTTTGAAATTGGTAAAGACTCTTTTGTTGTGTGTGGTTTCTTTTGGCTCTTCGTTCTCACCCAAGTTCACACCTTTAACATCCTTTGCTTCATTCTCTTCAACTTTCTTCTTTTTAGGAACCACACCTTCTACCACCTTACCACTCCTTAGAATGATAACCATATAGTATTGTTTCAATTTCATTTGGGTATTGCTAGGTAACTTCCCTTTACCCCTTTCACTCACCTCTTTTGCCACTTAACTGATTTGGACCTCTAAATTTTTGATGGCAGCTTGGTTGGACTAAATGTTCTGCGCTATTCTATCCATAGCTTGAGAGATAGCT
>JAOQMP010000002.1:29973012-29998693 GCA_027563575.1 Erythroxylum pedicellare
TTGAAGCAAATTTTGTAAAGAGAGGCTTTAGTTGCATTTTGAGCAAATCATGAATTATGTACCTTCTGTATTTTGGAACTTTAAGACATAATGTATTTGCGGCTTGAAATGTCCACTAAAGCTTTGTAAAACTCTTATCTTTTGATGCATATGGAATACAATTGCATTTTTTTATCATGACTCTCTTTTAAGTTTGTACATTGCATTTTTTAAGTTTCCATAAGGGAAAAGTCGTATTCGAACTTCAAGGGAAGATCTAAATTAATCCAGCCTGATATAGGCAAATGTACCTTTTGAAAAGTTGTAGGACTCTGTTTTAGCTTTCCAACAGTATATAGTATATAATTTTTGGACTTCTGGGTCGTAAGTTATGATCCTTAGAAGGGGAGATGCTTAAGAGTATACAGAGGTATCGTCTGTAAGGACGTATCATCTGTAATGACATCATTGGTCTTAAGAGATGCATCATCTGTAAAGACATATCATCTATGATGACGTCATATTGTCAATAATGACGTCATTCGTCTTAAGAGTTGTATCGTCTATAAAGACGCTTCGTTTTAGGAGATGTATGGTCTGTAATGACGTCATATGGTCTGTAATGATGTCATTCGTCTTAAAAGCTGTATCATCTATAAACACGCTTTGTCTTAAGAGATGTATCGTCTAGGATGATGTTATATCGTCTGGGATAACGTCATTCGTCTTAGGTTGACTTTTGCTTCATCTTAAGTTGACCATTCTGCTTCGTCTGTCTTTTGTTTCATCTGCCATTTTGCTTCACCTGTCTTTTGTTTTGTCTATCATTTTGCTTCGTCTGTCTTTCAACTTCGTCTGCCTCTACCATTCGTCTGTCCTTTTTGCTTCGTCTACCTTTACCATTCGTCTAATGCTATCGTCTGCTCCATTTTTTTGACCCTTCAGACTATAGAATCAGCATTCGAAGCCGCCATGGAAATTGTAGACATCGAAGACATCTTTCAAATCATCCTAAGATGGTATTAATCCGTTACCTCAACTGACAGTTTTGCTAATTGCCTCAAGATAGGTGCTTTAAGATTAAGGTTCTACTAAATAAATCAATCCTGAAATAGAATAAGAGCGTTGTTTTGATGTTTGTCCTGGTGGGGGATCGCCACTCTTGTGGAGCATGCGTTCGAATGTCACTTAGGATGTCAAACACGTGAACCTCGAGGGTAGGGTCCCAACAACTTGTGCTTGTGATAAAGATAAGGCCAATGTTGCATTTTACAAGGAAAAAATATCTAGAACCTTGTGTGATAATTTATAAATTAATAATGTGATCGCTTACGTTGTGGTCTTGTGGACTTGTGGTGTGTCGCTTGTGAATTGTGATTGTGAAAGTCTGAACTTATGTCATTCATAAGAATTAACAGAGTGCTGTTTGAAAATTGGAATTTGTAATGTTTCCATGATGATTGGGAACTGGAATATTGAATTGCATTATGAAGTTAAGGTTATTCATTTGTTGTCTAAAATTTGGAATCGGATTAAGAATTTGAGGTTTTTCTTGTTTAAAATTTGAGATTGAGATACATTGAAATTTGAATGAAAGGTTAGTCATTATTATAAATTAGGATTTATATTATAAATTGAATTTTGCAATCATAAAAGATGGATTAGATAGCCCATAATTGAATTATATGAATTGAATTATGGTCGTGAGTTTATATTTATGATTGGGTTATTTGATCAACTAATCAATAATCATCAAAAGAAAGTATAGTTACGAGTTTATGGTTGAATCACATGATTATAAAAAGTATATTATAGTTGTGAGTTTATATTTAAATTATGTAATCATACAAAATGAATTATATTTGTAACTTTATGGTTAAATTATGTGATTACACAAATTGAATTATAGATGTGAGTTTATAGTTGAATTATGTAATAACACAATATGAGTTATAGTTATGGCTGTAAGTTTACAATTGAGCTATATAATCATATAAAATAGGTTATAGTTATGAGTTGATTTTTGAATTATATAATTACACAAAATAGTTTATAGTTATGACTTTTTGTTTGAATCATGTAGCACACAAAATGAGTTATAGTTATGAAAGTGCAGCAATCAATGTATATATTTGATGTGTAGGTTTAGAAAGAAACATAAGCTATTGAGAAATTATTATTAATCCATTCCTTCATTTTTTTTACACAATTTTATTTTGATATTAAGTTATTAAGTTTTTTTTAATGAATGAAAGATTTTATTAACACTAACACAAGCCATTACAACATTACAATGAGTTCCAAGTTACAACTTTCTATATGTCTTAATTGTGATGTATGTCCTCATTTATTTTTATAGATAAATGGAAAAAAAGTTCAAGTACTCATGATAATTTAACTATTTTATGAAGATTCAATGATCCAACTTGGGCTCATGTTGGATTAGTTCTAAGAATGAAGAAATATACCATTTGTTTTTACTATAACAAGCATTTGAAAGGTAGAGGAATCACCAAATTAAAGATGCATTTAGCTATGATCAAAGGTGATATAGAGCCTTATAAAAAGTGAGTCATGATATGAAATGACAAATGAAGACTTTTCTTGATGAGTATTAGCATGAGAAAGATAGAAGGCAAAGATTGAACTATAAAATTGGTAGTGCAAGTTCTTTTATTAGTGGTCAAGATGATTGTGGAGATGTTGAATTTGGTAGTGTTCTTACACATCAAAAAGGGAATGTTACACCTAATGTTGGGGAAAAAAAGAAGACAGATGTCTAGTTTTTTTACACCACGAACAACTCTTAAAACTTAACCTTCAATCTATAGTTCCTTACATTCTAGAGAAGTGGCTCATAATGTGGGCATGACAATCATTAATTAGTGATATAATTTAGGTATAGCATTCAATGTTGCCTAGTCTTATTATTATTAACCTATGATAGATGGTATTGCCTCTTACGGTTTAGGATATGAAGCTCCTTCAATTAATGACTGTACAAGTAAACTTCAGAGCAACTCTTCTTATGAAATAAAAGGTTATTTGGATGGAAAAAGAATGACTTGGGCTACCTATAGGTGTTCAATCATGAGTACTGGTTGGAAAATAGAAGATAGGAACCTATTATCAATTTTTGTTTATTCTACAAAGGATTAAAGTCTATTGATGCATCTGTCCTTATTAAGAATGCTAATACTCTATTTTAGATATTTGATGAAAATGTGAATGAAATTGGGCCAAAAAAAATTTTAGTTCATTATTGACAATGATTATGCTTATAAAGCAGACGAAAGAAGATTGCAATCCAAGTATAATTCTTTTTATTAGACTCCTTGTCCTATGTATTGCATAAAAATGATGTTGGAAAATATAGGAGATGCTAGATATTTTCCTATTATTGATGAGACTATATAGAAAATAAAAAGGGTGATCAAGTTCATCTACAATCGTGTATGGGTCCTGAATTTAATGAGAAAGGATTTCATAAATGGTAAGAATTTTTCTCTTCCTATTATTACAAGATTTTCAACTAAATTTTTTATCACTTTAATGTTTTATTCTGATGAGAAATGAGTTTAGGCAAATATTTACAAATGATAAGTGGATTGCATCTCAGCATGCTAAGTCAAATGCTAGATTGGAAGTTTCTAAAATTATACTTGAAGGTCATAAATTTTAGTCTTATTGTCAATTTGTCATTGATTGATTGATTTTAATTTCTCAATATTCAATTAACCACAAGTGTACGATATAGCTATAACTAGCATAGGCAAGTACAAATCCAATCCCATGAAGACAATGATTAATAGTACTTACAGTTATCCAATTATCTAGTCTACAAATTAAGTGTTGATTTTTAATTAAAAAATATTTAAGTAATAAATAAAGTAGAAAACAATAATGAACAGAGAACAAAGGAAATCTCTTAGAAAATAATCAATATCAACAATTAGTACCTAGCTGATGAATCCTCCCTAAAACCTTTAGATAATTAACCTTTTATTATGCAATTGTTTTATTGGCTATTGGACCGTGAAAATTTCTATCTTATGTTAATAACACTCTCGAGACTACTAACAACTAATCCTAGGTTTATTGACCGAAATTCTTCAGGTTAAAGTTTCTAGAATTGATTTACCAATTTGTTAACTCCACTATTAGGTTTGATCTAATCTAGAGGATTTATGTCAACCTATCTTTAAGTTTGCAATTAACTCCTAATCCATTTATACACAAGATTTCTCAATCTTTATGTTATAAAAACAAATTATGTACTAATATTGTGGTTCTATTAGAACATATGTAAAACATATAATTGAATCGTAATATATCAACCAAAACAATTGCATAAGTAAAAGAAGCAAAATATATTGTAGCACAAACTATGGCTCATTACACCTAGACATTAAAGATGTTTCGTTACATATGATAGAAAACAAAATCAAAAATAAATAACAAGAAAAATAAATAGAAAACAAACAGTTCATAATTCTAAATCTCCTTTCTTTTCTATCGAATGTTCATGTAAGTTTGAGGTTTAATGTTGTAATATATTGGATCTGTTAATGATTTCTTCACGTTCTCCATTTCTCTGAATCAATATCATCCCTTTTGAATGCTCTTCACATCTGAAATCAGCTCAGAAAGTCTACTCCCTTCATTTTGCCTCCGCTCACATCTTTTTATAGGAATTTTAGGGTTTTTAGGACATACACGGTTTGGCACACAAATATGTATTGGATCGTGTATATCATAAAATCTCCAAAATTTGCAATTTTGCATGGGCTATAAGACATATATGGACATAGACACATTGTGTATCCCTTATTTGCTTCAAATCTTTGTTTTATGTTATGTTTTAATCCAAATTCTTCTCCTTTTAGTCTATTGAGGCAATTATAACCTATAAATGCACTTGGAGCAAATTAAGTACCAAATAGACAATAAAAGTACAACATATCAAACAAAATACATCAAATATGAGTGTATAAATATAGTCAAATATGCATTTATTAGTCATTTGAATTTATGAGCCTTTGGTGAGGGTACTTTATCTAGTTAATAGTAATAAGAAAGAAACTATTGGTAATTTTTATGATGTCATGGTGAGGGTGAAGAAATAAATCAAGGTCAATCTAAAGAATAGATTTTTTCCATACATTATTTTGCAATCATCAATGAAACATGGAAAAGACAACTTTACTCTCCATTGTTTGCTATTATAACATTTTGAATCATAGTGTTTATTTCAGAACAAGTTTTACAAAGAAAGTTGAAGTTAATAAGGAATGTTGTTAACTATTACAACTATTGTTGCTCATGAAATAATCCAAGATCTCTTAAGCTCACAAATTGAGATTTATAAGAATTCTTATGATAATTTTAGGATGCCTATTGCTATTCATCAAAGAGACAAACTTATCCCAGGTATATATGTTTTTGCTTTTGTTACTTTTAAAAATTAATCATTTATTTTGTTTATAATGTATAATTGCTTATTGGGACCAATTCAAAAGTGGTGTTCTAAAATTGAAAATGTTTGCAATTCAAATTCTAAGCCAATATGTTAGTGTAACAGGATGTGAAAAAAGTTAGAATACATTTGAATTCATCTACTTTAAGAAAAGGAATATATTAGAACACAAAAAATTGAATGACTATATAATTTAAAGTTTTGAGAAAAGTATGTTGTTATCATTTTTAAGTTTATTATAATTTCTAATTTAATTTTATTTCTTACTAAGGATCTTAATAAAACAAGTAATTTTGTAGATCTAATTTGCCTTGACCAGATCCATCTTTTGGTGGTTTGGGTTTTTTAGGAACCGAGTTTAATAGATGTTAGTGAATTAAAAGATAATCTTGAATGAAAAATTATCGACATGTTATTTGGTTCAATAAATTTGAGTAATGGTAATAATGAGACTCTTCTCAATAATAAAGATTTTGTATCAAATGAGAGTTAAAGTCAATATAATTTGAGTGAATATTCGATTAAATGAAATTTTAAGTTTTCATTTCTTTTCTTTTTTCATTTACTTTTATTTGATATATATGTTAAATTCTAAACATTCAATATAAATATAAGTGTAAATACCTTTATTTTAGATTTCATTCTAGTGGAGTTTTTCATTGACACAAACTCTTATTGTAATACATAAAAAATCATAAATTTTTATTATTCTTTTTATTTGGTGTAATTATTGTTTATTATATGATAAAAATTTTAACATTTTAAGTACTTTGTATTGTTTTTAATTTTGTACTTATACAATTATTAAATAATCTTTTTTCATATTAATTGTGAATATCATTTGTATTTAAAATATGTAAAGTGATATTAATAGTAAATAAATTGTTTTTATTTTAAATTTCTATTTTATGATCTTTAAAGATAAGTCTGATGTAAAATACTAGATTATAAGTTATATACTACAATATTTGAAGAACTATTTTATAATTTTAAAAAAGACTATTTTATAATTTTAAAAAGTTACCTTAACAGTATTTGATATTAACTAATATCAGTATATTATCGTACCAAAATTAAATATAATACTTGTAATATTCTATTAATTAATACTAGTATAATATTGTTTCAGAATCAAATCCGATACTATCCTATGTTATGAATATCATATCAATGTTATGAATGCGGATATTACGATATTTATAACATTGGAAGCATGTTTAATTTAAATCTCTTAGCTGTACTTTTCCTTGAAACTAGTTAATATCCAGCTACACTTTTGGTTAAATCTAGTTGATTCACTTTCATTTTACGGTCTAGATTAGTGCGAATGTCAAAAGGCTAAATTAGTGGGTTCGTTCACTCGCGTTTTATATTGTAGTGAAAATGCCAAAAGAGGTGTGCCTATAAATAAGGAATAAGGTGATTCCATGTGAGGCTTGGACGGGCATCTAATGTGAAAGCAGCACAGGATAAAGGAACCCCGAGGCTGCGAGAACCCGATGTGACCATTACACCAAGCATTTTAAAATAATCAACAGTGATCAAAACCTGTCACTGTAAGGGGTTCCATAAACAATAATGTACGGAACAATCCGAACAACAGGGTCGATTGGTATTGCGAAGTTCACTCCAGAGGATACTCCCGTCCCTGAAATGGGAAATAAGCATTATGTAATGGGATCTCTTAGCTGAAGGTGTTGATCTGGTTTCCATTACTAATCCTAGAACTAGTATTACCTGATAAATGTATTGTTACTGTATTTAGTAGAAACACAAAATGTAATGGTGGGGGCATAATTTATAGGAAAAGCTTTGGTAACATTTTTGAGCTCCAATGCATGTGAGACTAAATCAGGAGTTGTTAATTGTGACATGTGAACTGATCCAAAAGTGTAATTTCTTGCTATCAGATATTGTCTCAGCCTATTTTAGTTGTGAGGCATCTAGTTACCTTTTCGAGTGAAAGTTGCTGTATTGACTCCAATAACATGTCCATATGAATCAATCAACGGCCCACCTGAATTCCCTGTGAAGAGTCATCAATATCATTAGAATGTCTATAAAATCCATTATCCTTAAAACATGATGGTGATTGAAGCACGTTAAAATTCATTCTATGCATGGGTTAGATATGATCTAAAGCTTCTGCATTCTTCATTTTCTAAGTGCTCATAATTTATTTAGGAAACAAAACCATAGTTTACCTGCATTAATAGCTGCATCGGTTTGAATAGCTCCTCGAATGGCCTTCCCACTGGGAGAAGGTATTTCCCTGCCTAAGCCACTCACTACCTGCATTTTCAACAGAACTATTTTATCACACTCATGTCTCCCACCATTCGTTAACTGTTTATCTCATAGCAAAAAAAAATTATTATGATTTTGCATTTATAAAAAAACCGGAATTCAAAAGATCTGATGTCCACAAATATATTATGAAGCTACGAAGCAACGTGCAGTAAGTCAAGATAATGAATCCAGAAAGAACAATTCTTGTTGCATAACTGATGAAATATAAAATTTTGGCCATAGTTCGGAGGAGTTGCTTGTAGAAACAAATAGTTCCTCAGCTAGTAAGTGTTGATATTTTCCTTGTCAAGTCCAGAGCTTGGGTGACGGAAGGGATTAATCATGAGAAAGAAGTTCATTTTAGCTTATAAGATTTTTCCCTTTCTCCATCATCTGAGGATTGGAATGTTAATGGGCTTTGCCATTGATTTTTGTTTGAAGTTATGGCCTAATGAACATGAGGAATAAGAACTAGACGAAGTTTCAATGTTTGAGGAGTTACCCCTGTTGTTAGAGTATTCTCATATCCATAAGGATTCCCAATGGCAAAGCAGCTCTGTCCCACGTGTAAATTCTTAGAAGTACCAAGAATAACTGGCTTCAATTCGTACCCCTCAGCATCAACCTGGAGCCAACATTCTAGTAAGCGATCCCATATAATTCCTGTATTTTTAAACTTAACAGTGCAGGTTCAAGAATCCTCACTTTTATAGAAGGATCAGTCATGAACAGTGGAAAATTCTAAACAGCATATAAATAGAAGGATAAAAATATCAGAAAATGTTCCGACCATGCATCACTTACCAATGAGGTCCTATCAATTAGTGTTATACACAAGGAAAAATTTTAACAGGTCTAGTTTGAAAAAAATGATTCTTGCAAATTGAAGTAAATATAGTGTCATTCAGATAAAACATAATCGATCCTGTTTCCAACTTCAGAAGTAAAATGTAATACAAGGATTTCTGCATGCCAAAAACCCATCATTTGCATCCTAATCTTGCAAATACTAGTAGTACTCATAATATATCTAAAATAAAATGCAACATATGGATCTGATAGGACACCTTAAGGACAGCCAGGTCATAAGCAGGATCAGAACCAATAAGTTTGCCCTCCCTGCACAAGCTATTGCCTCTGTTATCAACGAAATATACCTGTAAAAGAAGGGACTAAGAGAGTAACGCTCTAAGGCACATATAATGGGACTTAGTCATTCAATGAGATTTGAGAATAGCAGTTGCAGTGAAGATGTTTGTGTAATATCAACAGATAAAGACCTTACAACGATGTAAATTGCTTCTATCTGTTGCCAGTTTAGCTACAACATGGTAATTGGTCACCTGTAATGCCATAAAAACAAAAGTATCATGAGCTAAAGTATAAAGATTATGCTATTTGTTGGTATCAAAAATAGCATTCATATGTTAAAAAATGTGTTGTATGAAAATTTAAGAGAACAGAATAAGGCATATATTCTGTTGCGATATTGAATCAAATGATTAGAGAGAGAGATACTGATAGGAATATGAGTTGAGGTTGGTATTATTTACGTATTCAATAGATTCAGCAGTAGAATTCCTCCTGGAAATAACTCCAGGCCAATACAATATCTGTATTTTCACAATATGAATCACAATATTCTTCCCACTAATTGGGTTACCTCTATATGCCTCCCTCTCGTACCTCCCTCCCTACAACCTCTCTCCATAACTAACTCATAACCACCTAGCCTATGTGGCATTTGCCCTCTTCCCCATCTTGCCCCTACGGATGTAGGTTTGGATGGGTTTAGTGGACTGATTGTTAGCACCCTCAGGCTGTATACATGGAGTGGTACTAACAGATACATAGAATCGTTCTAGATATAGAAACCATTTTTACATGCCAATATAGTCGTTATAGATCAGCTTTAATACAGACAGTATTCTATTCAGTGTATTCTAGTGTAGCATTACAACCATGGGCTTTTATTTAAACGTTGCGCTTACTACTTAGTAATTAACATCTGGTGAGTTTCCGTTGCTTCTCACAACATCTTCGTCTTCTCCATTTGTCTCGGCAACAATTCCCTTAACATCCTTGTCAATCAAATTAATCTCCGGAAATCTTCTTTGAAGATCAAAGAGATATTCCCATATTGCATTGGTGTTCCCATTGTCCAACCATTAAATTAACAGCTAGTAACTGTGCTATTATTTCTTTTAGCTATGCGTCTACCCAATACTGCCAACGACACACGTTCAATAGTGGTGAGGAACTCTGGTAACAATAATGAAGTTCTACCTTGCTCCATGTATGCCTTCTTCAGCTATGATATGTGGAATACAATGTATCAAGGATGCTGGTTGTAGCTCAAGCTTGTACGCCACTTTCCCGATACATTGTATCACTCTATATGGCCCACAATAAAGGGGAGATAATTTCTGGTTGCTTCTCCTCTGGAGAGAATGTTGTTTATATGGCTGTAACTTCAATAACACCATCTCGTCAACCTTATTCACATTCTAATCGTCAGGAGTTGGTGTATTGTTTCATTCGATTCTAGGCCCTCTGCAAATGAAATTTAGTCATGTTGGTCATTGCTTCCCTATCCTTTAAAACTCGATCCACCTCTACCACCTTTGAGTCCCCAGCTATATAAGGTGTATAAACCAGTGGTGGGTAGCCATACAAGACTTCAAACAGTGTGGAGTTGATGGACGAACGGTACATCGTGTTGTGCCACCACTCAACCAACGGTATTCACTCACTCCATCGTTGGGGTGTTTCACTACAAAAACATCATAAATAGGTTTCTATAATTTTATTCACTGCTTCTGTAAGACTGTCTGTCTGAGGGTGATAGGTTGTGGACTACTTCAGATGAATCCCTTGCAATCGAAGAAGTTATAGCCAGTATTTACTTAGGAAAATAGGGTCTCTGTCACTAATTATCGATTCTAGCATGCCGTGTAGTTTAAACACATTATTGAGGAACAATTCCACAATGTCACAAGCAGAATAGGGATGTTTCACAGGGATGAAGTGGAAGTATTTTGTAAACCAATCGACAACCACGAAAATGACTATCTTTCGCCTTGATGTAGGAAGTCCCTCGATGAAGTCGACACTCACCTCTCGCCAGCTTCCTTCTTGTATTTTAATTGGCTGCAATAATCCAGGATAAGCTGAACTGTCATGCTTGTTTCTCTGGCAATTCATGCATCTCTAAATATAATTTTGAACATCCCTAGCCATTCCCTTCCAAAAAAAACATATTTTGTAATTTCTTCGTTGTTGCCACCACTCCTGCGTGCCCTCCCATAGCTTCGTCATGGCTGATACTTATTATTTGTTGCCAAAGTGTTTTGTTATCACCTAGCACTAAACGACCCTTCCACCTCAGTAAACCGTCCTTCCATCCATACATGCTAGACTTCATGCTTCCCCAATTCCAATTTCCTAATGATGTCCTGAATTGCTCGATCCTCTCCCCAGCTTTTCTTAATTTCCTCTAGCAATTCTCCATGTATTTGTATTACTGATAGCATCAGCATCTCTGCACTAGTGATTCTTGAAAGTGCGTCTACAATCACATTCTCCTTTCCACTACGGTATTGAACTTCAAAGTCATATTCGAGGAGCTTAGGTAACCACGATTTTTGGAAGGGGTCGATAGACATTGCTCTAGCAAATATTTTAGGCTTTTGTGGTCTGATTTAACAATGAATGGTTTACAGCTCAAATAGTGATGCCAGTACTTGATAGCCTTAATTACCGCTAGAAATTATTTTTCGTAAGTGGACAATCTGTAGTGTCTTCTGGCTAGTGACTTGCTGAGGAAGGCAATAGGATGACCATCTTCTTGTTCTTTCCCTTTAGGGGTTGTAAGTATATGTCTCACCACATTAATATTTGTAGGACTAGCTAGTTCATCACTAGAGTCTCCTTCCAACTCCTCTCTAGCTTCGTTCTCACACAAGTACTCATCAAATTCTTTCTCTTCTTCTTCTCCCATCATATGCAAAGCTTTAGTAGGACATTCATAAGCAAAGTGGCCCCTATCATTGCATTACAAGCACTTCTTGTCACTACTACCTCCTTTCGGCGTAGTCTCAGCTATGGTTTAAAGCTCTTTGAGAAGTTTTGTAGTTGTTTTGTGGTGCAGATTTTGATGCATTGGGTGCTAGTCTAAAGTTTTGCATCATCGTAGTTCTCTTCATGCCGAACTCCCCGGCTTGACTTTGAAACTTTTTAGTTAGTTGTCATCCTAAGTATTGTTCCGCTCTTAAAGCCAAGTGATATGCATCTTCAAGGCTGTAAATACTTTGCATTATCAGCTCCTTGCAAATTTCTGTTCTTAAGCCATTTTTGTAGTGAGATATAAGTTGTCGTTCCGACTCTATCCCTTCACATTGGATAGAAAGTTTATCAAATATTTCCATGTACTCAATTACGGACATAATCCCTTGTCTAGGGGTTGTGAGTTGATCTTGGAGATCTTCCTGATAATGAAATGGTAAGTATTTTTTTGATAACTTTAGTTTCATCTCTTCCCAATCAACAATTAATGCCTAGCCTGTTTTTCGAAGTCTATACCAATCTCCACCAAATTTTAACGTGTCCAACTAGCTTCATCTTTGCGAATCAAAATTTTCAACCTTCTGGCATATGGTACCAGTTAAAGAAATCCTCTATTGCTTTTGTCCAGTCTAAGAACAGGTGTGGATCCATCTTTTCTACAAAATCAGAGCCTTCAACACAAAGTTCATAGTAATATCATCGATTTCATTGGGTGTTTCAACTCCATCGTGGCCTCTAAAGGCTCGCATGCGCTCTCCATAAGTTGCTGATTGATTTCTTTGTCTTAGATCTCTCAATATGTGTTCATTTCCTAACCTCATTCCCTATTGACTAGTAGCTAAAAAACACAAAATTAAGAAATATGCCTGACATAGGGCTGCTAGAATATCAAGTTTCAAGGTTTAATTTTGGCTAAGAATGTTAAATTTTCAAATTTTGTATAGCTGAAATCTTAAAGTTTGATTGCTGACATTTAAGATTAGAATTTTACGGTTTAATATGCTAGAAGATAGGATTTTGGTTGTTGGAATTTTGTGGTGAACACAAAGAATGAAAGGTAAGAAACTAGGAATCACTTCTAGGATTTAAGAATCACTCTTAGAAGAAAGCATCACACTAGTTGAAAACTCAAGTTTGTAGAAAAATTTCAGATTGTTTGTTATTAATGAAAGGTTGAGTACACATATATATAGAGTTCTTATTCTAGTAGGAAAAAGGTTTCTAATTTAAATCCTATTACAATAGAAATTTTATAAGCCTTAGACAACTAAGATAGCATATCTAAAATAGAATAACATAATACTATTACTTCCTATCTAATAAGGAATCCTAATACAATCTAAATTTCAGCTTTTATCTTTGATGTCAACTCAATTCTCAATCCTCATCCCACCAAATTAAAGATTAAGATTCTCTTATAGACTTTACGTTCTTTTGCGTCAAACATGTTATTAATTTATGTCTTACAATCAATTAATTGATTATATATTTTTGACATAATTAACTAAATATATTTTTTATTTTATTTATATTGTTTAATTAACTAATTCATAAAAATAAAATCTAAAAGATAACTATAGTTTGTGAATAAAAATATAATTACAAGAATAATAGAATATGTATGTACTATTCTTAATTATTATTTTTAGTTATAGCTCCATTAAGCCTAAGTATTAATAAAGTAGAAGGACTAACAAATATTATATTTATTCTTTACGAAAGAAATAGACTATTGTATAGACCCAAATATAAGATAGTTAAGTAAATATGTAAGTCTTTATTAGAAAATTCACTGAACTTACCTAACTTGAAATTCTATAAAAATTACTATATTTTGATTAAGGCTTATCATAGTTAAGTCTAACTCAATTGGTATTTGTCAAACATAATTTATTAGAAAAAATTCACTGAACTTTACCTAACTTGAAAATTCTATAAAAATTACTATATTTTGATTAAGGTTTATCATAGTTAAGTCTAACTCAGTTGGTATTTGTTAAACATAATTTATTAGAAAAAATTCACTGAACTTACCTAACTTGAAAATTCTATAAAAATTACTATATTTTGATTAAGGCTTATCATAGTTAAGTCTAACTCAGTTGGTATTTGTTAAACATAATATGAACTATCTAAAAATAGTTGAGAGACTGATATGAGATCCATTACCTAAAGTAATGAGGAAATTCTCTATTTTTTTCGATTAGCACTAATTTGAAAAGTCTTTAACAAAGGTAGAAAAACAATTTACAAATAATTTTTTAAATATTACTAAAATAATTAATTAGTAATGTTTAACTAAAATGATTACAATCAGATAGAGTGAATGTTAAATTCATCCTATATGCCTAATCAGATGTATAGCAAGAGAAAGAAATATTGACAAAAAGATTAAGCAAAATTGCTTTGGTATTCCTAATATTTAGATAGTCATTATACGTTGCTAAACGTTAATATTAATATAAACTATTTATTAAAGAATTAAAGATAAATTAACTAACATAATTTATACATTGTCAACGTACTTAAAAATATAATAGATCACACACATAGAATGGTTAAAAAAATAATTTAGTCAACTTAGACTTAATTATAAATTTAAGAAAATTTAAAGGACAAATATGAGACATTTGACTAATAAAGGCCAATATTGAATATTGAAATTTATTGAAACCTAATTAGTATTTAATTAAAATTAATTCTAATTAATTTTAATTAAATTATTAAAAGGCTTCAAACCTTTTAGATAAACATGTGCTCTTTCTATCATAATTATTACTCTTAATATATCCCTCTCTATTAGCTGTAGAGTTTTCTCAATACATTTATATGAATGTTGTTGTGGGTAGGATGTTTTCGCAATTATGATAGTTTTCAATAACTTATTTTAGAAAGCAGTTTCATGAGAAAATTGATAAAAGAATAAACAATGTACAATTTCATAATTAGTATTTTATTATGTTTCTAAATTAATGATATTATATAATTAAAGTAATCTTAGTTTCAAAAAATAATTAAAAAAAATTTTATTTCCGTAAGCAAGAGATCAATTTTGATTTTTCAACACATGTAGCAATCAATTTTTTAAGTACTTTAACTAAGACGAAATATAGAACATTATCATTACTTTATTCTCATCAAATCAATTATCTTGTTTAATGAAGAGTTGTTAAGGTAATTTCGAGATCATGGCAAACTATGAAGGCTGGTAATTACATGAAACGTTGCATCATAGATATAATTTAGGAACTAGAGAAGACATACTCACAATGTGACCAAACTTATCCCAAATGAAGCCTGAGCCTGTCCCTTGAACTTTTGTATTTTCATCCTCCGCAAGGATCATTTCATCAGAAGAATTCTTGGGGATTCTGGCTAACTCGAGGTCCTTAATGAAAACAATTGATGGTGACGTTTCCTAAAGCCAATATTCAGATACAAGAATGAGAAACGCAACGCAGACAGCTGAATAACATGGAAATAGTACAATATTAAGCAGACCCTGTTCTTTAAGTTCTTTCCACTGTCTTTATTATCCTGTCCCTTGGATAGCTAACCCTAACAATTTGTAATTCAAAGTAGAAAAAGACTAGAAACCTCCAAAACAATCTCTCAGGTTAATTTCCAATAATCATGAAAGTAGCAATGCATCTTTAAACCGAACACATTCTAGCGGAGCCCCGTCCTAAGAATGAAAAAAGAGACGAACTTATTTGAATCCAACCAATATGATCAGACTGAAAAAGGGAATTAAATTTGTCCAGAAGCCAGAAATGCTCTACTGAAACAGAACGCTGAACTACTGAAAACTTATCTCTGGAACTGGTGAAACACATGTTCAATATGGACAAGTAACAGATAGATTCAGCAATGCCATGTCATTTCAATTTTAAGAACACCGTTATGTTTAACGAAAAGGGAGCAGAATAAAGAAAAGAAATTTAGGGTGCCCATCAAGACCTGGAAAAGATTAACAACTCTATCTTCTTCTTGCTGTACCTCATCTAGTTGAAGGGCAACGGCAGAGTGAAAAGAAGGCAGCTTTGAGATGGTATTAAGCAAGTCTAGCAGAGAAACCATCGACAAACCGGAACCAAAGGCTATGGCTTTTCGCCTAGGAAAAATAATGCTTTTGATTGAAGAACATTCAGAATCTGAGGAATAACAAGGAGAAGAGTTGGTCCTCTGGAGCGAAGAGACAGAAGAGACGGCGTGCAGAGAACACAAAACCATCTTCAACAGCGAGTGAAAAACTAAAAAAGCAAATTCTGAGAGGATAAAGTAGCGAGGGACTTAAATGGTTCGAGAGATATTAAGGAACTCTTTTGGTGGATGTTAATTAACGAAACGAATGTAACACGATTTTATTGTTATTAAGGAAGTTTTATTAAGGAATAGAAAGATACGAGAAAGATTGCTTTCATATTAATTTTTTATGAATTTTAAATAATAAAAATAAAAAAATTTCGATTAAAAAAGACTTTAAATAAAATATATACTGGTAAATATATACTACCTACTACATCCTCAAAATTTTATTTTATTGTAATATTAATTATTTTTTTTATTTTAATATCAACTAACACATTTTTGTATATATTTTTTTTATTTTTATTACCAATTATTTTTTGTAATATTAATTATTTCTCCTCACCGTAACATTAATTATTTCTATATAAATAAAAAATAAATAAATTATTTTTACATATAAATCACGTAAAATAAATTTTATTATAATATAATTTTTAAATACTTAATATAATAAAATTTATTAAATAATTATTAATAATATTTTTATATAATTAATAATAAATTGTAAATAATTAATAATAAAAATAATATAATTTTATTATTAAAGACATGAAAGTAATTTTTTAATTAGATATAATTTCTGCTTTAAAATTATTGCGTTAAATTTCTTGCAATAATTATTTTAAATTAAAAAGTATAATACTTATTTATGATATATTACGTTACATTCTATTTTTCTTTCTAATAATATTTTATTATATTATATTATAAACTATTTTATCTTTCCTAAATATTTTATTTTATTTTATACATTATTCTATTTTATTCTATTTTATTTTATTAATTAATATCCAAATAAAGAAGTTAATTTATGTCTGCTCACAGCATTAGATTGTCTGCCAGATGCATAGCGAATGCGAACTAACAATTGAAGTATGGAAACGTCAGCGAGAAAGTACAATCTTATTTTTGCCTCCAGTACGATATTGTTTTATGTTAAATATACGTAAAACGTTCTCGTGCTGGAGGAGAAATATGATTAGAATAGAGTTCAGTGAAACAAAGAATTTCTTCTCGTAAAAAAAGTTCAAATTTTCTATTTCAATTACTCTGTTTAATCATATTTTTGCCTCCGATATAACTTCATTTTATATTAAATGTAAATACAACGATAATGTATTAGAAACAGAAATATAAATAGAATAAAGTAAGTGAAATAGAAGATTTCTTTTTATCAAAAAGGTTCAGATTTTCCATTCCAATTACCTTACTTTAACCCTGTTTTATTTAGCCAATTTATTTAGCCAAAGCCTCCCTTAGTCATTTCTATGTTTCAATAATTTTGTTATAACCTCTCATTTTTTCAATGAATTTTTTAAAAATTTTGATAGCTAATTTATTCATTCAAAAAGGTGGACATTACAATGAGAAAGGAAATTCATCCCCGATAATTAGAGTATTTCATAACATCAAATTACATATTAAGATACTACTTGTAAAGCATTGCTAGGTTAATAGAAAATATTAATCTAAGTAGAGATGAGTGTTAAAATCTTCAATTTAAACTTAAAATAAAATCTTAACCAGATGGATTTATTAAATTATTCAAAATTATCAAATAATTTAGGAGATGTTTCTTTCTGTTTTTATGTTTCGTTTTCTGTTGTCGTTTTCATAAAATGAAACAAGTCACTAAATACATGTTTATCTATCGTTATTGTAATTTCTTGTTTTTAAAAGTTAAAAAATCACAAAAGTTTTATGGAAACAAGAAAATAACGTTTCTCTATATTTTGGCAACGCGTTTTCTTAGACAGAAAATCAACTTATTCCTATTTCTTATCTCTATTTTCGTCCTTGGAAAATCCATCATGAAACATACTACTTTTTTTTTTTACATATATTTTGTTGTTCCAGACTCCTTTCTTCTCTCTCATCTATTTTTTTATTCTTGCTTCAAAACATGCGACCTCACTAATTGGAGTGATTGTTGAGAAGTTGCAAACAACGTCAATGGCAATGGTGGTCAACACGAAGCATTTTCAGACTAGATTATTGTTGGTATAAAAAGAGACTGATTTTGGGTTTTTTACGAGGTTAGTTTTCAAAAACTTTTAATTGGGTATTTTTCTCATTCTACTGAAATTTTGTTTTCATTGGTTCGCATCTCTTTTTCTGATTAGTTGTATTTTTGGTATCTTATTTTCCACCCATTTTTTATTTTTCGTGAGTAAGATGTTTATGAATAGGAAGTTGTTCATGTTAGTGAAAAAGCAATATATAGTAAAGAGGTTGTAGCAAAACAAAAATGTAAGAATTGAGATTTTCGGAGATAATAGTGAAGTTAAAAACAACTAAGACTTGGAAGGTGGTGAGATTGAAGTGTGAGAATGATAAGCTACTCTAGTTAAAATGGTTTTCTGCAAAACTAATAGTGAATTTGAAAACAGAAAAGACTTGGGAGGTGATAAGATTTATATCGTTTTTTTTTTGGCATTTCGATCTCCAGTTTTGGTTTGCCCAAATACAGTAAGAACCATATTACTGCATCTTTAGGATTTCATTTTCAAGTTAATCCAAATTCTGCCAGAGGAAACAATGAATCTTCATTATGCAAAAGTGAATAAAATTTCATTATACTTGTGTTAAGTTATATCAGTTAAACCCATTGTTATTTTCATTCGTTGCTCATTTTACTTTGGAAGGAGACTTTTGCATATGATAGACAATATTTGCAAACAACCTCTCTCTCGAGCTCGAGTAGTGTTCAAGTGAAGGTGTTATTCTTTTGGCTTAACATTGATAAGGTGACTCAAGGATGATGATGAGCTCAAATTCTCTGTTGGAATTGCCAATACCAATTTTCTTGAGTAATTTTGACTAATGCCCCACTTGTGGCTGTGACTTTGACTGCAACAGTGATGAACTGGAGCAGATTTGGTCACTCGTCTTCTTCCTGAGTAGAATTTATTAAGCACATTTTGCAATTTGCTTGTCAATGTCCCCTCATTGTATGTTATTCACTTATTTTTGGTTACTGCATTTTAGTCTCTGTAGATGTAATTGTTAATTATTGTTCTTGAGAACAATACTTAATTACCGTTGTTTTTCGTTTTTTATTAGAAATTTCAACCAATCAAATTTTTGTTTTCAGTTTTTATATTAGAAATATCAACCAAATAGTTTTTTTTAAGGAAAAAACAGGAACTAAAAACATGAAACAAAAACAAAAAACAACAGTAAAACAGAAGTGGAACCAAACGGCCTCTTAGTATTTCTCATCATCAAAATATAATAAGCCAGCCCTAAACACCTTGCAATTTTCATTATTCTTCCATTAATTTTTGTTGGATATCATATTGATATTTTGAATTTTTATTATGTATTTTTAGCTGACCAAGAAATGGATCCTTCAACAAGTTATGAGCTTCTGCTGGTGATTGTCCCCGTAACGTCTGTTTGACAATTTTTATGGCTTACTGACATTATATTTATCATATTATAAGCGAGACATTGTCAAATATTATAAAGACGAATAATATTATTTGGAGTGCATATTTATGCTTTATTTTCTTATTCTCCTGATCAAGAATGGTTTTGAGCGGTCACCCTCAAATACACGTGAAATGAACAGGAGAAAAGATTGACAAACATGGGGATGAGCGTTGAGTTGGGATGGGATAATGGTTCAAAGAAAATGCTCTCCACAAGTCTTTAAATTTTGCTTTAATTGAAACTGATTTAGCCAATATTTCCTTGCCTCCGAAATCCAATCCATTTTATATCCTTGTCTTTATCCTTCCCTTTTTTTTTTTCTTTTTTTGTCTCCGTGCACCATAACTTCAATATCCACTCTCCATTCCCACATTTGTGCATGTCTTAGCCTTACTTGGAAGCTTGTAAGTTCTCTTCCTCTCTCTCCTTCTCTTTTATCCTTCTCCAAGTACTCTGTTATCCTCTTTGCCTTCTTGCTATAACTCTCCTGCTGTCGGTTAGGTAGTTAAGCAGATATTTTCTTTCTTTTACTTCTGACTTCTCTACATGTTTTACTTGACGTGTATGCTTCTTGACATCAATATAAGCTTCTGTATCGCTACAAAAGAGCTAAAATTCCTTGTTTCTAGTGTCAATCCCTCAGCTTTTACAACATGAACGATTTAGTTTTGACCAGATAATCTGTTCTCTGAGTTTGGTCTTGTAGCTGTTATGATTTTGCTGCATGCAAATGTTAAATGAGGGACTGTACTAGCATGCATCACAAATCACAAGCTTGTATGTATTGTGTTTATATGATATCTGCAAGCTCGTCCTGGACGCATCTTCCCTTCCAAACATATTGCAGAATGACCTATGAGATTGGCTGTATCAATCAATCAGAATCAAGATAAATTTTAATATCCTGATCCTTACTTTGTTGAAACATTCACATAAACTAAGTTCAATGTTCTGTTTTAACAAGAAAACTAGTATGCTACAACGGGGAATTCAATTGCTCACGTTTTTCGGGTGATTGGAACAAGTTCAAAGAGTTGCATTTAACCTTTTGTTGCCCGTTATCCACTTTAACATTTCACTATAATCGCTATTATGAAAACTTATTGCTGGATTACGAAACATTTAAAAAGCATCCGCATCTCTTTAGTATCAAAGTGCATTCTTACCCAAACGTTCAAAATCTTGCGTGAAATTTAGAGATAAGCTATTTTCGTTTGAATTCTTCATCCAAATATAACCTTGTTTTCTAAAACTTTTCAGAACTTCTTAATAGGAAACAGGACTGAATTTGAAAGATGGAGATAACTAATATTATGGAGTATGAGGAAATTGCAAGGCAGAAATTGCCAAAGATGGTTTTTGACTACTACGCCTCTGGTGCAGAGGACCAGTGGACTCTTAAGGAGAACCGGAATGCTTTTTCTCGCATTTTGTAAGCTCGTGTCTTCCTTGATGCTTTTCTCGAGGTTCTAGATTAATTTAATGTTGTGGTCTTTTTTAAGCTTTTTATATACGTGATTCTAAATAGGTTCCGACCCCGCATTCTTATTGACGTGAGTAAGATTGATATGACAACAACCGTCTTGGGCTTCAAGATTTCGATGCCCATCATGATTGCTCCCACGGCCATGCAGAAAATGGCTCACCCTGAAGGTACTTATAGACCTGAACCAACAAATAACAACTTTTATGGTGCATAGAGACCATAAAACCATAATATAGTCTGATACCACCGGGAATATGCTTAAAAAGAGCTACACAGGCAATAGGTACCTGCAAACACAATGTGAAGTGTTCTTATGAGACTGACTAACGTTATGAGAGTTTGAATTGATCATAATGAAAAATGAAAGAGAAACCAGTTCTGACCGACAATATCAACTTAAACGTAGGTGAATATGCAACTGCAAGGGCAGCTTCAGCAGCTGGGACAATTATGGTGTGCTACTTTACCTATTGTCACTTAAAAAACGTTATTTGGGATAGGGGTCTTTCTCCTTTCAAAATAATGGCCATTAACTTCGTATTGCCTGTTTTATTTTTGATCTGTCACGTTTCAGACACTGTCCTCATGGGCCACCTCCAGTGTTGAGGAGGTTGCTTCAACAGGGCCTGGCATTCGCTTTTTCCAACTCTATGTAAGTTGAATAGAACATTTTCCTCTTATCTCTTGTTAGTTTCTCTGTGGTCATGAGGGTCAATTATCTCACCGATTGTTCACCCAGATGTAGGTAATGAATATTTGACTGTTCGTTGAATTTTCCATTAGCTCCAAAAAACTTATTCTCCGTCATTTGTATGAGTTGAATACATATTTACTTTTTCGTAATCCAGGTGTACAAAGATAGGAATGTGGTTGCTCAGCTTGTGAGAAGAGCTGAGAGGGCTGGTTTCAAGGCAATTGCCCTCACTGTGGATACCCCAAGACTTGGCCGGAGGGAAGCTGACATCAAGAACAGGTGAGAATTAGTTTTCCTCAAGAAAAAAATGAGGAAAGAGTGCGTTCAGGAAAAAGAAACTCTAGATAAGCAATCTTGGCTGGCTAAAGAGAAAAGTAAATTAGGTAGAAAGTAAGGAAGAAATCACAAATATGATTTGTCTAGTTTCAAGTACAAAGTTTGTAATCCACCACTATCTATATTCACAGGTTTACTCTGCCACCATTCTTGACATTGAAGAACTTTGAGGGCTTGGACCTTGGCACTATGGAGAAGGTAGGTGACAATAGACCTGCATATTTCCGTTATTACTTTTTATCGTGATAATGACTGGAGTGGCTTTGCAGAGCAACGACTCTGGACTAGCTTCTTATGTTGCTGGACAAATTGACCGGTCACTTAGCTGGAAGGTAGGATGACTGCATTAGATCTTCTGAATCGTAGAATTGGCAGGACCCTTGACAGGCTTTTCGTTGTTTTCATGGACAGGATGTTCAGTGGCTTCAAACAATTACATCGTTGCCAATTTTAGTGAAGGGCGTAATCACTGCTGAGGATGGTATTTCACATTTTACCTGCTGCAGTATTGTAATAAAATTTCGTCTTTTCTTCGAATCTTATATTGTCCTGGTGTTCCTTTGTCATGAATCTTCAAACACCCTTGCAGCAAGACTTGCTATACAGAGTGGAGCTGCAGGAATCATCGTCTCCAATCATGGAGCTCGCCAGCTTGATTATGTTCCTGCAACTATCAGGGCTTTGGAAGAGGTTAGTGGTATTCCTGTGCTTCTGTTTTACATTTATGCCCATTTCCATGTTGTATCCAAAATAAACTGCTTCTTTTCTAACTTTTCACGTCCTCCAATACTGGTTGAGTTACAAAATGAATGTCCTTGTGTTGTGCCTAATATATTAATCCCTTTGGGGGAATTGCTTTACTCTTCAATGTAACTATCTACTGAAGCATCTATATGAAGCCTACTGAAAACATCCAATTGCTTGATATAATCCAATGTACTCTGGAGGCTTAATTTTACTGATGCTAAGTGACAGGTTGTCAAAGCTGTCCAAGGCCGACTTCCTGTTTTTCTTGATGGTGGAGTCCGGCGAGGAACAGACGTGTTTAAGGCACTGGCACTGGGTGCATCTGGAATATTTGTAAGTATACAGTTCTTTGCAATCACCAACATTTGGCATACAAGAAAAACAATGATGACACCTTTCCAAGTTACCAAAACTTCTTGTGTTTCCGCTTGTGGGCATTCGTTAGTGTCTGTTGAAGTTTACTAGAGTCCGAAGCATAACAGCTAACATTGTTATGAGCTCTTTAATCCTGTGCTTCAATTTCAGATTGGAAGACCAGTTGTATTCTCACTTGCTGCTGAGGGTGAAGCTGGTATTAGGAAAGTACTTCAAATGCTTCGCGAAGAGCTCGAGCTAACAATGGCGTTGAGCGGCTGCCGCTCACTCAGGGAGATCACTCGTGACCACATTGTCTCTGACTGGGACCTTCCTCGACCTCCATCAAGGTTATGAGAAGACAATGAAAGGGAAAAGCGTAATATCCGAGGCCCTGAAAGTCAGTTTGCAAGTACTTCATGATTCGAAGGATTGATGTCCTGTAATGAGGAGCAATTTTTTTCTTATGGATGGCCACAATTAGTTCTATATTGTTTCATCTGAGACCAGTATGTCAATCTTTGTAACCTATCAACATGTTCCTACTTCGAAGTTGAAGAAAATGAAATTGGCCTGTGGCATTTCTAGCAAGATGTACATTAGCCGAGGAAAAAACAATTCTACATGAATGTTATCAACTCTGTGTACCTTCTCCAAGATATATTGATATTGTATAGCTTTATTCAATGATGCTCTAATTTCTCTCTATGTTTGGTGTTATGTGAATCTATTTTTTAATAGTGCTTAAGCATTTTTTTTATTAAAATTGTGATAATTAGTGAATATTGAGTTTTTTGAAATATAAAATCCCACTTTAACAAGTGAAATTTTTACAAAATGTTACATCAAATTTTCTTGAAAGTGGATTAATATTTGAACTTTCAATTTTGTATATTTTTTTAAAAAACAAATCATATAACTGAAGTTGGTAGAAGGTCTTATTTTGCATAATGAATGTGTCAAATGCAATGTCGTAGGGGACGCTTGGTTCACAAAGGATAATGGGAATGAGAATAGGAATGAATATAGTGAGGAATGAGAATTAATATAATCATTATAATAATGATGGTTAGTTAAGATAGAGAAATGATTACCATTACCTTTGACGGTGGTTGGTTTGTTAAAAATCTTGAAAAATAAAAAATTTTTAAAATTTTGTTTTATATCAAATTTTAAATATATTTTAATTAATTATATTTTGTGCACCTTATTTATAATTACAAAATGTTTAAAATCAAGTATATTGCGGTATTTCATTTTCAATAATTCTTGAAGAAAAAAAATACTCCAGTATTTTCTTGCATCAACATATCATTAGTTACATAATATCTTTAAAATATAGTTTAACAATAAAAAATATTGTACAATTTATCAACAAAACCATAATATCCACTATTCTATTGCTATAGTGAAATCAACTAATATAGTTTAATATAATTTACATTCTTCTGATAAGGCAAATGATGTAAAATATCTGTTGTATACAGAATACCTTAACTAAAAGCCTTTAATTGATGTAAAATAACCAGGTTAATACTACAATATTGTTCACATCACAACTACAAAAGACCAACTAATACAAAATAACCTGGTTATGCAACATCAATTGCATTATAAGTTCACAATACTTACAAAAATATTAATATGCTTCCTCGAATGATTCATATACTAGAAGATGGATCGAGGAATCCAAGTACAAAAGACTTTTTTAAATGACTTGGCAAAGCGAATAAAACCTAAACTTTGGCAAGATCATTACGAAATAACAGAGCAGCCTTACCAACATCCATTTGAGATATCCCAATATTAAGAAGCTCAATTATGAGCTCTTGCATCTTCTCATCGGTTAGAGAATCAGATTTAGACTCCACAATCAAAGCATTTGTAACAGATGCATATTGTGAGGCCATTTGTTCGCAAATAGACTCAAACTTAGCAGTGAAATTGTTTAACTTTGACTCAATAGTATTCTGAAGTGTTGCTGGTCTTTTTTTCTTGTAAGAATTTTCCTTTCTTAGTGACAGGTTTTTTTGCCTTTTTATTCTATGACTGCTTGAAGGAATGGATGATGATCCTTGTGTATTAGTATTAGATACCACAACAAGTTCATCTTCACTGTCCGATGAAGAATAGACTGTCATATTCTTTGAGCTATTAGCCTTAGCACTTGCTTCAGCTATATCCTCAGCTTTGAGTCCCGTCGCTCTATCTTTACCCCACACCATGTCCAATTTTTGCAAATATGGGAATTTAAAGTTCCACATTCCAATTGCATTCTTGTGATTCTATAAAAAATAATTACAAGAAGAAGAATATTAAAAACACAATAACAAGAAAATGTTATAACTATGAAAAGAGAAACTACTAAAATAAGAGTTCAATCAACATTTGAGTTAGATGTCCTTACCAAGCACCATTCGTCAAACCATTGCTTCTCACAATTGATCTTATGCTTAACATCATCCCACTGACAGCCACTTTGCATACACATTTCAGAAATTGGATTGTA